>JAFIRS010005947.1:0-45879 GCA_018342105.1 Gonioctena quinquepunctata | reverse complement strand
AGTGAACACATGAATTCGTCCTGTGTGCGAGTGTTCTATTGTGAGAGTTGACTTGACAATATGGAAATGTCACATTACAACAATTACATGTATAGAGTGGTGCAGGTGGTGAGTCATCGCCATTGTTCAATTTAACTCGTTTCACTGAAGGACCTCCCTGGCAAGTTTCCCGTTGATGTCGACGTAGATTATCACTTCGAGTGAAATCTTTACCACAATCACACGAATACATTTCACCGACTTGTTTTCAATAGATCACTGGAGGAGACACTGATTCGAAATACTCTTCTCCTGGAATATTTCAGTGAAATACCCCCACCATACAACAAGTCCGATGCGATGCGCAATCTGTATGGATTTGAGGGGATTCTCTTGACATTCAGCGCACTCATCAATAATCGCAGTTCATTCTTAGCTCTCTCACAGGACAAACGCCCTCCTCGCTTGGAGAGTGCAAGGATTCATGAAGGTCATGACTACACAGAATATGTATGCCTACACCACAACATTAGTCAAGGTCAAACAAACATCGAGATCAAATCTTGAGGTTGCCGAAACAAATCCAACATCAAAACTCAAGGTCAAATCTCAAAGTCAAAACTTAATGTTATGAATCTCAAGGTCATATTCAAGGTCAAGTCGAATCTCAAAGTCGACCAAACCCAATATCAAAACTCAATGACAAATCTCAAAGTCAAATCTCAAGGTCAAACACACACACACTGCACACCTGCAACTATTCAAGGTCACACGTGACGTCATAGTGGTGGGGGGAGACCCAGAACCGGCTTAAATCTCCTACTTATTTGTTCGGAAGTAGTAAAATATTAACACTTTTAGGTGGAGAAGATGGAGAAGTTTATAGAAATCGAAAATCATATTTTTCTATTAATGTACAATTAGTATGTGATAGTGACTTAACAATAACTAATATTGTAGCCAGATGGCCAGGGTCAGTCCACGATGCCACAATTTTCAATAATAGTCGTTTGAGAACCAGATTTGAGGCTGGTGAATTTGGAAATGGCATTCTTCTTGGTAAGTACCATATTGTAGCACTCTGAAAAATTCTCATACTAAAAAGTGTCTAATTATTTTTTCAGGCGATAGTGGATACACACTTGAATCATATTTGTTGACACCAATTCCAAATCCTCAGACATAACCGGGACAACTATATAATGAGTCACATATCCGTACAAGAAACACTATAGAGAGAACAAATGGTGTATGGAAACGAAGGTTCCCATCATTGTGTTACGGACTACGATGTAGAGTACAAAATTCGTTAACTGTAATTGTTGCTACAGCAGTTATACATAACATTGCATTACTGATGCATGAAGAGATTCCTCCACTTCCTGAAGGTGTATATGCAGGAGAATTGGACTACCTTATTCAGCAGGGCCAAATTCCCGCAGTAAATCTTCATCAAGATGTATACTACAATTTCCGAAATAACATAGTAAATAATTACTTTGCCAATTTATGAAACTGTACAATGGTAACTTATTTGAACAATGTATGCCTGCAACAAAAAAAAATGTTTGTTCTCTATTATTATATTTAAAAATCTGTGCTGTGGTATGTCAACTCATGCCTTTCACTATTTTATTATATTATTTCACGTTTGCTGCGGTTATATTTTGTTTGTTTGAACCTGTCTTGTTACTCTTTTGTACTGACATAGTGTAGAGTAAGAAATGTGATAGGTAGATATACATAAATAAATAAACATTACACTATTGTTATTTATTGTTTTTGAACAGTATTTCTATTTCTAATAAGTCAACTTCCAATTTTCTTTTTTTATGATAAGAGCATTTTCTTCCTCCATGTGAGCATGTTGGGCATCTAGCAATTGGAGTCTTTTGTCCAAAAGTAAATTATACTTTTTTGCTATGTCGGAAGATGTCAACGTTTTGACTACAGTTGCTGGTCGTCTTCGACTTACACTTTTTCTTGTTGTCTAAAAAATTATCATTGAATTAAAATGAAAAAATGGTAATAATGGGTGCATAGAACAGTGCTTTCATAACGTCACAACTCGAAAAAGTAGATTTTTCAGGAAGAGGAAAAATTGATTTCATTTGATTGTGAAACTTTTGAAGATCTAGTTGACCTGTGAAATACAGAAATGCAAAGTTAAAATTTTGGAGTTGACAACATGCACATTACAGGCGCGGATCCAGGATTTTTTCTCAGAGGGAGCAATTTTGCTCAGGGAGGGGGCAATTTCTGTTTGATTTTACCCATCTTCCAGTAAATTTGTTCTGAACAAAGGAAAATAAATAAAAAAAGTACTTCATCAGTTTTCATAAGGGGGGAGGGTAATTGCCCCCCTCTGTATCCGTGACTGGCCATTATCCACTCAACATCACCTTTTTTGAGTTGTACGTTATTGAACCAGTGTGCGATATATAGAAAAACAACGAACCTTATTATCTTCGCAACTTTTTTTTTCTGTAACAGTTAACACACTATTGATAGGCATCTGTAATTGTTTTGGAGTATACTTCTGCCAATTATTTGTGGAAAAATCATCCGGTGTAGAATTATTTTCACCACCTCTTATTTCTGTAACATGTTTCTTTTGTGAAGCTGTAGCATCAAGGGTACTAGTACTCTACAAAACAGTATCATGTAAACACTTCAATTTACATTTACTTATAAAACCTCAACATACATACAAAACGTACACTTACTGGTATTGGTTCTTCATCACTTCTGTCTTCTACATATTCAAGAATTTCATCTTGTTCATCTTGAACTTGGATAAGAGATTCTTCTGCATCGTCGTCAAATCGATTTTCAAGACCCACCAATGTTTTCTTATTTACAAAAGACAATAAGATGTCTTCGTCCTCATTTTTTTTCAGTTTTGGTGGTGGACACATTAACATTTTTCTTAATTTCTTTTTGCGATTCTCGTAGCACTTTTTTAAACAAGCGGCCTTTCTGAAAGTATTACTATCAGACGACGAATTGAAATCTTGCTCTATTGCTTGCCAGGCTTTATCTTCTTGTAGCGGGGACGTTCGATCTGTCTTTTTATCCTCTAATATAACGGCATACTTGCGCGCAATTATTTGCACTAAATGAATCATTTCGGCGTTCGTAAAATTTGGTACTCGAATTTTATTCCCAGAGCAACTCATATTTTTTCAATAATCACGACGTACATGGTAGAAAAGAAAATACACGATTTCTCTTTAGGTTACAAATTATTGACAAGTAGCCTAGGCCGTTTCTTCTTCTTCTTTCTTGAAATTGCTGTATTGCCAAGTCGATTTTCAGCTTAGCCAAGCTTGGTTTAATATTCGACGGTGCATATTGACAGTTTTGAAGCCGATCTTTATATTTCAAGCGAGCTTACGCGTAAAACGGTGCATATGGGCCTAAGTCTAGAGCTTCGCAACCAGGAAGTGCAAATGAGTTATATATTGGTCAGGTACGAGTCGTATGAATATTATAGGGTTCTTGGTCCCTGGTTCTTGGTTCGTGGTAACGGGCAATTGATAATGGTACCTACAGACAGATTAATTCATGGTTCAGGAGTCAGGAGGTCACATATAGACGACTCAGAATGCTGATGAGTCCTACCAAAGGGCTGATTTGTTGTGTTTCTGTGGACATCCAGACTAGTAGGACTGTCGGTGTATACTTATTACAACCCCAGGATTGTTAAGGTCACACTGTTATGGAATATTTTTTGTAACTCGTTTTGAGTAGAAGTACTCGTACACGTTACGTTGTGGGTACGAATTGCGTTGTCGATTTATTCACTAAAAATTGGATTCAACTTAATTGTGCTGATTTTCTTCAAAGGTATAAACATAATTGATAATGCAACAGTGTGTAATATTCCGAAGTTGGGCAATATCCATATTTTTGTTGTCATATTTTCTCTACGGAAGTACATAGACCTTTATTACATAACTGTACTCATTGACCAACCTTCTCAGCAATGTGAAATTGTATATATGATTATAGTACAGATACCGTTGTTTTTATAAAGTTGATATTCACATATCAACCTTATTTTAAATCCGAGAAACGCCTGTATCGATACTATACTTCGGAACGTAACCCAGTACAGTAGAGAAAATATCGAAAACTTTTTTTGTAATTGAATATATATATATATATATATAAATATATATATGAATATGTGATTTTTATAACGTGGGATACCACATCATTGTCATAATTGGAAATAGTATTTTTCAAATTGTCTATAATTGATGTATACGTTTTGATCTAGAAGTTCTCAGTAATAATATATTATTTTTCTAGTTTTATGTTTAACTGAGTGGCGTCAAGAAATGATGAAAAAGGTCACAAAATGATAATATATAACATCACACTTTATGAATATATTAGGGCCTGTTCCCACACGAGTCTCTTGTTGTATCCTATCCACGTCAACAAGATAGGAAGAACCAACGATAGTTCGACCATCAGAGAAAAGGTGAACCAAAGGGACGTCATATGCACTTCATAGAACCAGACATCCAATTTCGTCCAACAAACGGTCACTGGACAGAATGGACCGATACGAGAAAAAGCAGACATCACATCAATCCTCGGAAGACTACGAATAGTGGAAACAGTTTTTGTGGCAGATATAGAAGACGAGTTCATTCTCGGGATGGATCTGATCAGTGACTATGGATTTTCTCTCGATGTTGAGCAGAAAATCATGAAATTTGGAGAGAAATAATTCATTTCAACAACACCATCCGAAAGAGGGCATTCTGTGAAATTGCATATTGCCAAAACTGTCACGATACGCTTTGGAAAAGTACAGTCATGTGATGAATCCCTCGCCAAATCATTACTTGCACAAGCTATGATTAGGACAGAACAAGACATCCCTGTGAGAACTGCCAATATATTCCCTGATGGAATAACAGTCCGGAAAGGAGACATTATAGGAGTTTGCGAGCCAGTTGAGGGGTAGCAGATGGCGAAATGAGCAGTTATCCAGACAGATGAGGCACATCTGATGACATACTGAGAACCATCGAGAAATCCTTGAAACAAATGTCACTGAATGAATACGGAGCAGCCATGAAATTCATTGTGACGTATTCGAGTTCCCAGGATCACCAACAGAACGGAGTTAACTGGTACAGTACAGAATAGATGTTGGCCAAGTCCATCCAATCCTACAATCACCAAGAAGATCACCATTTGCCAAGCAACTGGAGGTGGAAGAACTTTTCGAGAAAATGACCAAAGATGTCATTATCGAAAAATTATCAAGTCCATGATCCGCTCCGGTGGTACTAGTTTCCAAAAAAGATGGATTTACAAGATTCTGTGTGGACTATAGGAAACTGGCAAGTGATCATACATGAAGACGACAAGGAAAATACTGCGTTCACTACTGGTAGCCGACTGTATCAGTTTACCGTCATGCCTTTTCGTCTCTGTAATGCTCCGGCGACCTCCCAGAGATTGATGGAGCTGAAATTGCGTGAACTTACTTGGAAAACTTACCTGGTGTATCTGGATTATGTCATAGGAATCCCAAAGAACATCTGGCGAACCTGCAAGAGTCGAGATTGCTTCATTAGTTTTCAAGTAACAAGTCAAAAACGAAAAAAAAATGTTTTTAAATGTTTACAAAAATTTAGCAATGACAATTGCGAGTAGAAAACATAACAGGATATTTCAGGTCTTTCGTATGATGGCACAGTCGGTTTCTTGGTATTTTTTTTGGTCGTAGAATCAATAGAGCAGAAAATCTCTATTGATTGGCCTACATGTGAACTATAAGGGGTATAGTTCATTCCAGAGTGAAATTAATCAATTTTTCACCGATGGATGGAGGATCAGCACCAACTCTAGCATGTGATTTTCAGCAATTTTTCGTGTACTAGTGTGTTTTCTGCTTTTCAGCTTAGGGTTGCAATTAATATTTTTTTTCCGATAGATGCGTGCGAAAGTTGGTTCTGATTTAACGTGATGTGCCTCTGCGGTTGACTGGATAATCAAGAATGGCTCCACATATTCGAAAACGCAAAATTTCCCGTGATACTAGACAGAATTCAATCATCATTCAAATAAATTATGGATTAAACAATGATATTGACTGAGAAGAAAGGGATTCAGAAGCGAATGACTAGAATTAACCCAGTTATTGGTGTTGTCTATGGATGTTCTCCTCGAACTACCGTGAATATGGCCACTTTACTCTCGGAACAACTAGATCAGCCATAAATTTGAGAATCAATATTTTACTTTCGGAAAGACCGTGAATAGACCGTGAATAATGTTCTTCTTTGGACCAAAGCTATATAATCTACTTCCAATATCCATGAACAAAATCAAAAAAATTAACAAGTTCAAATCTATCTCCGAAAAGTGCATAATCGATATTTTTTAAAGAACGCAATGAAAAAATAACTCATGTTTACTTATTTTACCACCCCCTTCTCTGATTTTTATGTTTCTTACCGTACAGGTATGAATATCACATTATTGTTAACCAAATATCTTACCACAACCAATATTTGTCATATAATGATTACTTAACCAATTTTTGGAATAATCTATCTAAATAGGTGGAATAAAAATGATTAAACAAAATTTGTGAGGCAATATTCCATATAAATGCAATAGAGAGAAAAACATTATTTCTTTAATTGTTTGACCTAGATTATTCTGTGAGTAGCAGACTCAAAAGCTGCCGTGCAGGAATACCTATTTTATGTTCGCGACAAGCTTCCGAAACTGCTACTAACAGATCAACCTGCGTCAAACAATAAATTTTTTTTTTCAAGTGTATTTCTATGAACGCTTGTCTCAAAAATATTTTTCAAATTATTTTTATTCAATTTTTTTAGTCATTCATGAAATCCGTCATCTCATCAAATTCCGACAAAATTTTCAATCTCCAACCCCAAAACAACCCACCTACTAACATTGAATGGAATTGGGCCATAATAACTAAATACGTCGCCATCTTGAATTCATGAATTTTGACAAGAACATCATGATGTCCGACCCCAAATACCTCCACACCAATTTTGAATGGAATCGAGCTATAATAACAAAACTCGTCGCCATCTTAAAGCCTCGATTCCGTTTTTTCTCCAGAAAAAATCCATTATGCTTTCTCACCGAAATTATGAACACCCGCCAAATTTCACGTTAATTGGACAAATGGAATGTGAAGTTAAATAATCGCTTGTTAAAAGGCACGGAACAGGCATCTACATGCCTAGGTGTATTTCACCCATGCTGGTTGATAATTTATCATATATCCTTCAATACTGTATTGTCTGTTGAATATATGCAGAGGATGTTCATAAAATCAGATGTGAAATCATCTGCGACTGAAAGATAAATTTAGTCACTATCTTCCATTGTTCAAGATAACCTCTCGTGGGGTATTTATGTTGAAAAGGAAAACATTTTCAATTGAATATTGCACAGGAAGATTTTTCTGTGAATTGAAAAATCCACGACAAAGAGAAGTTATTTTTGTGCATGTCCAACAGAAAACATTTACTTTCCTGGCTAAAGCTACGCTGGACATTAAACTACATCTGATAGATATTCTGAAAAAAATACAAAAATGAAAATTTGCATTCTCATTCAGATAGTTGAATTTATCGTGGATTTTTCAATTCATAGAAGAAGATTTCTATTCTATTGAGAATGTTTCTCTTTTCAACATGTATTGATTTTGTATATTATTCATTATTCTTGAATGAACTCTCAATATATATTATTATGATCCAAATTATTTTTGCCATTTCTTATGATAAGTTTGATCAATTGATTTATTTTTATTTGAAAATTTTGAAAAGAAATACCTATTAGAACAGTAATTAAATATCCGGCTATGTTGCTTACTCTTTTTCAAATACTCTTTCACCTATATTCTTTTACCTTATCTCAGCTCAGTCGGTACGCCTATGGAAACATGATTTTACTCCCTCTCAAAGCAGGATTCAGTGGTGCAATCTAGTTGCTTTGCTTGAAGTCAAAATACGGTTTTATGAAAATTGCAGGTTGTAGTGTGATCAACAGATGAGTAATGAATGCAGAAAATTGTCAAGTGATTATTCTTTTATTAAATCAAAAGCTTGAATGTACTTATCCTGCGAAAATGAACTTATGAGTAGTATTTTTGTCGGAACAGTGATATGTGAGAAGTGCATATGTGCAAATCAAATGACTTTTAAAAATAATAGTTGTAGGTTACATTAAATTATAAGAACAAAACCAGAAATACTACTCAATAACAGTAAAAAGTATAATAAAATTACTTCAAATAAGTGTCTGCCCGAATACGTTCACTCAGTTCAGTTTTCTTTTAAAAAAAGTACCTGTGATCTGTTTACGTGTGCTTTTCTTCAGTCCTAGAGGTTTTCCTGGCTGGTGGATTCTGCTGCTACTGTGTACAGGCCCGTTTTTCTTGTTAGATGATTCCCGGATAGGGATATTGCTGTGTCCTGGTGATAAAAAGTTTTTTCCTAGGTAGTTTTCAACGGTTATCCTTTCCGGATATGTTATATTGTTGTCAATTGGCTGAATTGCTTCTATTCTCC
Source organism: Gonioctena quinquepunctata (assembly GCA_018342105.1). Lineage (NCBI taxonomy): Eukaryota > Metazoa > Arthropoda > Insecta > Coleoptera > Chrysomelidae > Gonioctena > Gonioctena quinquepunctata. The sequence goes on along the minus strand of JAFIRS010005947.1, from coordinate 37,312 downwards.
TAGTATTTTCGTATTCAGCATTAATGAATTGTGTCACTGTGTTCATCCAAAAATAATTTTTTATCTCCTCATTCCTCGTTATTTTTCTTCCTGGCAGCCATCTCTTTTTGTTTTTCCCCACAAATTTTAGGTTTTTACTCACTTTTTCTCATTCTAAACTATGCTTCCGATTTCATATACAATTTACATATATATAATATATACAGAGTTATTTAAAATTCATATCTGACAATTTTCTGTACTAATTTTTTTATATTTTATCATTTTCCATGAAAATGTTTTGACATGTCGCTGTCATATTTCTTTCTGATTCGATTCTAGCATACAGGATGTTCCAACTTGCATACTATTTTTGTCTACTTGAGATCTGAAGTTTTATTCATGAACTTTGATTTCTACATTTTTTTATAGGTTGTGCAAATTAGGTGAATTGTTTTCAATACACGTATGACGATAGAAAAGCTCCACTGCTGAACTCTTGAGACATCTGCGTCGACTAGAAAATGGTACAAGGTTTCAGACCATTCGTTCTACATGACCGATTAAATGCAGAACGTTATTTGGAGTTCATTCAGAACGATTTGAATGGACTTTTGGAACATGTTCCATTGCAAACCCGAAGAGATTTGTGGTTTATGCATGATGGCGCTCCTCCTCATTTCAGTTTGATTGTGCGGGACCATCTGAACCAGATTTTCCCCAATAGATGGATTGGTAGAGGTGGGCTATATTCATGGCCACCGCGGTCTCCGGATTTGAATCTATTGTATTTCTTCCTGTGGGGGCATCTAGAAAGCCTCGTTCACGCTACACCCACTCACACCAGAGATGCCTTGTTGGATAGAATTACATTACATTGTGAAGCCATACGAAACGACCCTGGCATGCTATTTCAAGTACAGAGAGGGTGTTTGCGCCGACTGAGAAAATGTATTGAGAGGGACAGGGGTCATAACAAGCAGTTTTTGTAGCGGATTTTGCATTTCTGTTTGCTCTTGAGGCTTGCGATTGATTATTTACACCATGAGTTTTGTAAGGAGAACGTGTTCGCATGATACAAATTCGTTATGAACATTGTACCTATCATTTCTATTTCCATTACAAATAATTCTTTTCGAATAATGGTAGACATCTCAGGTTGGATGTCGTCGAACAAAAATACATTTTTATCAAAAATCGTTGCTTCGGTCGATTTTCCCCACAGGAGTACTTTTATTCAGGAAATTGTCCAGGTAACCTTGTTTTGTTAAAACATATTGACAAATCCCAGTCATTTCAAAGTTTTGGGGTGTGGAGCATCGAGGGTAGTCCGTTCCTGAGTTTGTAGCAAAACAACTGACTCCTGCATGAAAGCTCATCGAAGGAATTCATTGGTTCAGTCAATCACCAAAATTTAGATGATTTTGAATATTCACTTTGAAAGTTATCAAAGAAAAACATTTTTCATTTTGTAACAATGAGGGCCCGTAACTTGGTAACGAAGGCTTTTAGGAACAAAAGTTATATGAAGTACATATATATATATATTATATATATATATATATATATATATATATATATATATATATAATATATATATATATATATATATATATATATATATATATATATATATATATATAAAATATATATATATATGTATATATATATATATATATATATTTATAAATATATATAGCATACTTTGTTATTATAACACTCATTATGCGAGCATTATCCATGCTTTTTCATTTAAAAAGTTGTGGACATATTCTTCGTTGAATGTAGTTTGTTACTCATTCATACCCATCCGTATCCATGGCACCATGAATAATCGATGTTTCAATGGTTTACGTAAAACAAATGAACCCTTGCGCTACGATCAAATACTGGATAATACGCCACTGGAGCAATCAATAGAATACCTCACGACCATCATTTACTATTTGTTATTTGTTCGAATCGAAGGGCTTCACTTTGTTACAATGAATGGTTATATCACAGTTTATTTCGCATTGTGTATTTTCCCTCTACCTATTTCTCTTTTGATTCATTGTGGGAGAGGAAACGCCGAGAGTCTGTTTGTTCTTGTGAAGCATTCAAAGGCTTGTTTTGAATTATAGGAAGCATTTCATGAGCCATGAAAAATAAAATAATGATGGTCAAACGTAGTTTGTTGTCTCTGGTGTTCCAGGAGGACGAGTTCGTTTTGTCGAGTATATTCACATTTGTTTTTTTCCAATTTTCATCCCAAAATAACCATGGTAACTTGAAACAGCTTGACCAATATGAAAACAAACTTTTTCAAAACTAGCATTTGGCCACAGCTTTACCGGCGTTTATTTCAGGGGGAATGGCAATATAATTATTTATTTCAGTAGATATTTTTCATTTCATAGGAAACATGCAGTGTCACCCCCATTCAGATTGTTAATCAATTCCAACCAATTTCAAATATTTACTACAATTTTAGGGCATACTATGATAATTTTTCTTAGTAAGAAATGGAGAATGTTTATCGGCAAGTTTTCAATCTGGAAACACGCCACTGAATTCAGAGTGGCTTCAAATAGCTGTAACCTGAATTTCATGACGATGTATTTATCAATAACAATGTTATGACAAGTTCAAATACTAAAACGCACTAAACTAACAATCACAATAGGACATTCACAAATAATTAGGCATGGAAACAATGATAACTTCATAAATAAACCCAATCAGTTATCGAACCTGAATAATTCAACTAAAAACAATTATTATTTGTATTTAAATCCTTGTTGCCCCAATTAATTTAGCATCTGGATCGATACGTTTGTCATAGCGTTTACGTCTACATTTTTTTGTTGTTGAGTGCTAATTTCTGCATATGCTTGTCGAATTCTTGCACAATGTTCGTTTCTATTTCCTGGCCAAGTTTTGTAAACTTTTTGTGTGAGAAGTCGCCAGAGGAAAAAGTATAAACTTGTGAGATCTGGAGAAGTGGGAGGCCACTTTATCAAAGGTCTACCGCGGCCTATTCACCTGTTTGAAAAATGTTCGTTTAACCATTGCCTCATAACACTGGCATAATGAATCGAACACCCTCCCAACTGGACATATAAACGATGTCCACCACTTTTATTTTTCCACACTGGCCGTGGTGCGTCAAAGTTGTCCACCATAGCACAGAAATCCACTAGAGTAAAGCTGAATATAAAGGAAGTGATTTAGAATACTTTTAGCAATATCTCAGTGTAGTTGGCTTTTGCGCTGGTGCTGTAAGTTGTCCACCAAATTCAAGTACCCTATATTTTTTTAAGTTTTCTAACCATTTGAAATTTATCAATGATATGAATTGAGCAATATAGGCAAACAACACGAATCGTAAATTTGAAAATATTTTTGTTCAATCTCAGCAGGTGAGAAACTATTCAGAAAAATAAAAATAAAATAAAAACTGTTGAAAAAACATTTTGGGCAATCAACTATATTTACAATGTTGAAGAATGAGTTTCAAAGAAGCACTGTAGACATGAATGCCTTTTACATATGTCGCAATGATAGTTTGTTTTTTTGTTTTATTTTTTGCAATTTTTCTTTCTATTTCCTTGAAATTTCTTTTGTAACAATGAATACACATCGACGGTTTTAGTTCTGAGCCACGGTGGGTTAACGCTGTCCACACGTTTTTTATGTTTTTTTTTCTCAACCAAACGAATTGAAGCAACTGGTGATGATATGTTGTATGATGACTATTCATGAATTTCAACAAAAAACTGAGTGGTCATTATACACCGTCAAATTGTCTCACCATAGCGGCATTCTACGTGTTTAATTCTCGAAAATTCTGGGCGTTCATGTTTTCCTCAAAGAAGAAAAGACCAATAATTCGCTCGTTTATCATTCCATATCAGACGTTGCTTTTTTGGTAATACTCCTACAGTTTATCAGCCAATGGAGATTGTCCGCTGCCCAATACTGACAACTTTGTGATGACACTACCACATTGGTGGTGAATGCCTCCGTCGCTAAACAAAACTTTTCCTAGAACATTTTCATTGTTTAAAAATGCTCCTTGGGCTCATAAATAGATTTTCGAACTTTTTGGAAAATGTGTAGAAAGTTTGTTCTTTCAAAAGTTTGATCTTGTTTGCCTTCAGACATCGCCGAATAGTTTCTCGATGCACATTTAAATGTAAACTGGCGTTCCTCAAATTGGTATTTGGATTATTTCTGAAATGATCTGAATGATTTGATCGTTCCTGTTTCATCTCGTAAGGATAACATTTAAATCGTTGTGATACTTCCCAGTTTCAATAAATGCATTTTATATTTTATTCGCAGTATCGCAGGTAAAACCACGACGATCTGCCTGTCTTCCATTGAATACTCTACAAACCTCTCTGGCACTCCTATCGTTATCTCCCAAAAGACGTATAATTCCAATTTTATCTCTCAAACTCAATCTTGCACTATGATAATAAAAATATTAAATGGATTCATAGTGAATATTGTTGCCGATATCAAATCAAAATGTTACAGAAATTATAACAGTTGTCAAACAGCAACATCTTTCCATGGAACTATGATTCAGTTCAAAATTTAGCTTTCATTATCAGTTAGAATAACAAGCTTCCGTTTATCTACACTTGCTCTCTTCTGTTTTTTGAAAGCGTGTTAGAATCATATGAATGATTTTTCTGATCAATAACCTATCAATGAACACAAATACACAAATCATATCTAGAATTATATTATATGAAGATTTCGTTTACAGTGGACTGGAAATAACGCCGAAGGAAGTATGAAATTTCAAATTTTGATACGATATGAGCCGAACAACTTGGAAGATCCTTGCAGTTGGAAATACATACTCCAGCGGCCCATGGTACACTATGGTCTTTGTATAACAATCTTAGATATAATGTTATTAATACATATCGAAGCCAACAAAAAATGTTTGTTCATTGATTTCAATAAACGAATCCACTGAAAAACTGAAACTTTTTCGGAATTAAAAATAATTAATATTTCTATGATTTTTGTTTAATGAATAATTTAATTTTTGTTTCAGTCTCTGTTCTATTTTATCAACCCGTTCTCTACGTTATCATCTATAATGTGGAATTCAATTTGGTAGTGTCTATAAATGTTTTCTGTTTGTATTACTTCCAAATATATGTTGTCAACATATATTTCATAGGATTGAAACTTCCGTCGATTTTCACGCATTTGATTAATCCAAACTCCCTAACTTGATGAGGTGCAAAACTAGTATTCCCCATAAAATCAAATGCTTAATGATGAAATCGCACATTGCAAGAGAAGTTTGAAATGGCATGAGGCCAGAAAGCTAGTATTAACTTTTTTTTAATTTTGTATTGACGCCGCCGATACATAATAAAAATACATATTATTCTGTTTGCTTCAATATGGATTACAGTTAAGTATCGACTGCATCGTTTCAGAAAATATTTTTCATCACTAACCAGTGTTTAATCTAAGTTTTATTTCACATGCTTGATGTAATGTGCAACTAATGTTCTTTTCCAACATCTACATTAAAAAAACTAAGATCATTGTTATCTATCTCAAATATAACATGAACTTTTGTGACTAGTTGCAAATTTTTGTGCTATCCATTTGTTCTCAATATAAAAATCCTTGAGAAGCTAGAACAAAAACAAGAGTATCACTTATTATCACAGTCGACTACGCAATCCGAGTTTACAATATACTAATCTATCACCTAGTCGACGGAAATCCACACAAATATATATATATATATATATATATAATTGTCTTTTCCAATGCTAAAAATATAATATGGTTACATAAATATCAATTGTGAACAAAAATGATATGAACCTACTGGTAAAATGCGTTAAAATAATGAATACAAAAGAAAAATCGGCATGAAATTCAAAAAGTGTCATACTGATCGACGTTTATCAACCCCTGATGTGAACAGAGGGATGTTATAAGTTTAATCAGATGAAATATCATTTCGTGAGAATATATGAATGAATGTGGCTCAGTTTATCAATGTCAGAACTTTTATTCATATTCTGTTTCTTGTAAATCATGATGTGTTCTTTTCTAATGACATGTTCGGATAGAGCACAATAACGTTCCTGAAATCTACAACCACTTTTATGCCCAACAATTCTGGATTCAAGAGTTTGACTGGTCTGACCTACATATTTACTATTACAACTGCAAGGAATCTGTAAATAGAATCATATTTCCTTTGTGATCATTATTTTAACGCATTTTACCTTTTAGTTTATATCATTTTCATCAACAATTGATGAATATGTAACCTTATTAGAATTTTAGCCTTGAATAAAGATTGTCGAAAGTTCGGCGGAGTAAAGAAGACTTTCTCTGAAAAAGCAGGCCTGCCTGAATATCACGAATTCCCTCATTATATTATAATACAGTTAATAGAATAATTCAATATATATATATATATATATATATATATATATATATATCCATTCATTTCTTTTTGTCCATATAATTTTTAACACGCTTTTTTTATTATTACTTGTAATTGACAAACAATGTAATCAAATATTGGAAGTCACCTACCTGTAATTGAAATATCCAAATGGAAATTGGTATGTATATATAGTTTGGATAACAATACTATAATTTGGTATAGTGGAGCTGATCTAATGATGGAGCCAGAGGTGAACAGTGGAACTCTTCAGTGGCTACCAGTGAAATATGGTGAATGCACTGGGGCTGTTCTCAGCATAATTAAGAATTCAAAGATATGGCGAATGCACTGGTTCTCAGCATATTCGCCAAAATTTAGTTAATAATATTTTCCATCTCATGTGGATGAATCATTCGGAGAGTTTTTCTCCCGTAGTCTATTTCAGTCTTCTGTACCAATATGGACTGAAAAGGATGAAAATTGAATTATAATTTGTAAAACCTGAAAAAACTAATATGTGGTAATAAGGACTGAAATGTTGAAAATGATACGAATAAAGCATCTACCAGAAAATTTTCTTTTATGTAAAGAAGCGTAGGGTGCTTTTCACTTACTTCTTTAATGCTATTAAAATAACTGATATCAAGCACCTAACGCGTTTATAACATAAAAGAAAATTTTTTGGTCAATGACTTTATTCTCATTATTTTCAACATATTTGTCCTTATTGCCATAGATGCGTGTTTCTTCAGTTTTTTCAAACTATATTCCAGCTTTTTTCATGTACAAGAATGTTTATTGGAATACACCTGCTGCCTGATCTACATATCCAATCCAACCTTCAATTAAAGCGAGTGTATTCCTTTCTCTCTTTGCATCGAATAATTTCCATTCTCCATGACAACAGGAAATTAAAACACCCCAGTGGAAACTCAACTAATGATTGTGTCGAAGATTATTGAGATGAACTTTTTATATGGCGTCTGGTTCAGACAGAGAGCTTCTAATTGTATGAACAGAGAATCTGCACCGATTCAGCGGATTTCAATCTGTTCAAATAGTTACATTTAACGGATAGTGAATGCATTGGAAATCGACAACGTAATTGAACACAACATGCATGGAAACATCAGGCTAAAATTGAATTTGAACACGACAATAAAATTCGTGTCTGGTGAACTGAAGATAATTTGGCTCGTTGCTTGCACATGAGGCCCAATAAAAACACACTTCGTTGAAATCTCAAAGTTATACTGACTGACTGACTGACTAACTTGATGACTCGTCATTGTAATTCCATAATTATAAGTTCTTCAAGTGAGTATGTGAGAGTAAATGTCATAGGGTAATTATCATCCTCAGTATTTCTTCTGTTTTCCGGACAGTGGTAGGTTCGTTGATTCATTTCGAAAACTTGTTGGCATCATTGCGAATTCCACTGAAAAATAAGTAGAATGAGTCGATATCGGCAAAAAATTCAAATAAGTAATAAAAAACTTTTTAAGGACAAGATTTCATTCAAATGCACTGAAAAATGAAAAATAATTGCATTGGATGTATGATATAGGTTATTCCGTGAGTTATAGAATCGAAAGCTTATCACCCAAAGTTTTCAGTTCGAATACAAAAGCGACACAAGCTTTTGAATTTATATCGCACGGAATAACTTATGTTACATGTTATTTTTCACTTTATTTCCATGATTGCGTCCAAATTAGTTATATTTGAGGAATTGCAGGATGTTGGACAAAAAAAACTATTCCACGTCTTTGCTAACGTTTCGCGAGTATAAGAGTATAGAAGAGTATATAAGCGAGAAATATACTCGCTAAGGCGTAGAATAGCTTTTTTTTGTCCAACACCCTGCAATACCTCAAATATAATTATTTTCTACTTTATAGTGCATTCGAAAAAAAGTTTGTTTTTAAAAAGTTTTTTAAATAATTATTTCATTTTGTGCTTTTTAGTTCTTAGGTAATATGCATTTTTGTTGAAGCATCGTTATTATAAGCTATATAGTCCTTCAATGAGGAGACCATATAAATATTAACTCATCATCCACCTTGGAGTTGCCATCTTCAATTCATACATTTTTACTGAAAATTAATAATTTTCGACTAAATTCATAATCTCTGACCCTAAAAACTCCGACATAACAATTCTGAATCGAATCGGGCCATAGTCACAAAACACGTCCGCCATCTTGAATTTGTGACTCAATAATCTCCAACCCCAAATACCCCCACATACCAATTTTGAATCGGACCATAAACACAGAGATCATCGGCCATCTTGTAGTCGTCATTCTTATTTTATGAATTTTGAAAAAAAAAACATAATCTTCGACCCTGAAAACCTTCACATACCAATTTTGAATCGAATCAGACCATAAACCTAAATCTCGTCCGCCATCTTGGGGCGCCATTTTGTTTTCTTTTCAATAATAAAAATTCCATGAGCCGCCATTTCAATTCTGAATTTTGACAAAAAATTCATGTCTCCGTTCGAAAACCCCACATACAAGTTTCGAATGAATCGGACCATAATCAAAACATCCTTTGCCATTTTGGAGCCGCCATTTCGAATTTGCGAATTTTGACATGAAATTCACAATCTCCGTCCACGAAAACCCCCACATACCAATTTTGAATCGAATCGTAGCATAATCACAAAACTCGTTCGCCATCTTGGCGCCGCCATTTTGTTTTTTCTTTAACAAAAATTTCATAATGCATTGTCACCAGAATTAGGAACATCTGCCAAATTTCAGCTCAATCGGATGTCGGCAAGGGCTCCAAAAATGCATGATTTAAATAATTTTTCATTTTTGAAGAACTTTATGATTCATGAAATGGAGCCAAATTTTTCCAGAGGTTTCGGGGTGATATTTTCAACAAGGATTTCGAAACTGAGCTCCGGGTCCAATACTAGTGCCATGTTCTTATATGTTAAGTGGCAACCATAGGCACTCAAGACAACGGATTCACCACCTTTAAGTACGGAAAAAGAACAAATATAGACCTCATCGATAGGAAACATGAAGGATTTTTTCCAAAACCAAAATGGAAGCGATGGATGAATTAGCGTTTCTTCACGTTTCATATGCAAGAACATGTAATCCAAATATCCTCAATACTATTGGGTATTCCAAGTAAACATTCACGAAACGAATCTGAAGGCTGCGATGTTACCTGTCAAATTGACAGGTATTTTTCACCGGCTTGCAGAAAAAACGAAGGCACTCTGAGTCATCCTTACGAAAGAAGTATTTTTCATATGTTTTATGAAGACTATTTTCCTCGTTATTTTTGAGACAATTAAATGGCCGAAATTTCCAACAGAGAACCAAGATCAGTTTTATAGGGAAAAATGTCTTTTCGCTGTGTTATACTGATGAAACCACTCGTAGATATTGTTTTCCGATGAAACCACACTATGCCTATATGTCAATCATACAATTCTTCTTTTATATATAATCCAATTCCAAAATTGATTAAATAGGGATTTTGAGCTCACTACATACAGTGATTTGATATTGGAATTGCAGATTGTTAAGTGAGACATGTAAGGCTGTGAATCATATAACTCCCATATTGTCATACAATCAATAGGTGGTGTGGAGTAATGTGTAGGTGAGCAACCCAGAAAAATTGGTGGTTTGATTTATCAAATACTAGATGTATTCCAAGAGGAACGATGATGATATAATACATTCCAATTTTACACTAGCAAAATAGGTAAGTATTGAATACATATTTTTTTTCTTACATATGGCTTACATTCAATAAACCGCAAACTCACTGAGGCATCGAACCTGTGCGTGAGACATAACGCTTTATTTATTTTTCATATAATATGAGATTTTGTTTGTTTATTCTTCAAATATAATTATAATTATATCGAGACCCGTCCGGTCTCAATATCCAACAGGAAATCCCTAAAATATATATATATATATATATATATATATATATATTTATATATATATATATATATATATATATATATATATATATATATATATATATATATATTGTTATGTTATGAAAAACCAGTTAGATATTTTAAAAAGAAAAAACCCACAAAAAAAAATAATTATTGATTAGCTATTAGTTTCAAGAGATTGTTTTTACAAATTTTTGAAATTCCATTTCGTTTGTAAGCCTATGTATGATATGAATAGATAAAAATGTCCAAATTATATAACACAATCAATTTCATACACTGTCAGAATGATTACAACCCATAATTCTTCAAAAGACAACGAAAAGTCTAGATTTACAAAATTTTCCTGAATAAAATGTGATCTACAAATTTATAAATTTGAAACATACAGTATATGAAATTGTAGTTAACTAAAAGTAGCCAATGGTAGAACACAAACTTCTTGATGACAATAGCCAATCAGGGAACAGATGGTCACATGTAGAATTTGAAATTGTAAAAGAATAAGAGCGGGAAAGTGTCAGAGGCAATTATTATTGAAATTTGTACATAGTTGATGAGAATGGAAAAAAAGATTCATGTATAAGTTATGACACATAACCATAAACAGTGAAAATGTGACAATATAGTGCGCGAATTCAAAAATCCGACGTGACAACAAACAAAACCGCAAAAGGAGGTCGAAGATAAATTTAAAACGAATGCCACGTTATATTTTTGGGAGAAAGAAAAATGGAATAATTTCCACATTATGAGTGGAAACCAAGATTACCTTATTTGTACACCGTATACAAGTATCCAAGGCTGATTGCTGAATTTGTATGGTCCTTTTCTATTTGGTATTGGAATTCCTGATAGCATTGGAGTGAAAGGGAATCCAAATCCTGGCGTGTATTGAACAGCGACAGTTCCAGACAGGTATAAACCTTCCATAGTACACATTCCGAACTGAACTATTTCACTAATAACGCATATTCCATCGGAAGAACTTTATTTCAATTGATTTCGAACTATTAAAGAAATTTTCACTTCCAAGGTAAAAGTGAGGTTGTGTATATTTTACCAATGAACTTTCCTCATGATTATCCATGAATATTTGTAGATTCACCTTAGAGTAAGTTATCTTTCGTAGGCCAGGTAAAATTAAGTTTTCCTGAATAAAGGAAATAATTGCTTTTTTATACTTCGTCGTTTGTTTTCTACAATGATCAACAATCATACTTATGAGTCATGACCATTGAATGAATTGAATTTTGACATAGCAAGCAGTGGCTAGTGGCTCAATTGCCTGAACCGGCTATCTGAGACAAGGGGCGTACCAACTGAGCTCAGCTGTGGTAAGGAAAATGATAACAATTGGCAGCAACGTGACGAGAGAACAGTGACGTATTATTACATTATTATTATAACATTGCAAAATATATTATACAGGGCACAAATAATTATCTATATCATAACAATTTGGCTCACAAAGAAGAGCGAAAACTATTAGCAATCTTCATTTCATATAAACAACAATTTATTTGCAATAATAAAATAAAAAATATATAATATAATATTATATATAAAAAATAAATGAAATGTATAGATAAAATATATATGCAAAATGTGTATTGATAAAAAATATGAACGAAATATGTAGATAAGATGTATAAATGGAAGTTGATTGAAATGTACATAAAACTGGGTTGAAACTAGGATAAAACTGGGATAAATTTAAAAAATTATTTAGAAAATGATTTTCAAAGCTGCATATCTATCATTTTGATGAGTTCATGTCTTGGATAGTTTGAGATGAATCCATTGAGTTTTTTCCTGAATTGCTGGATATTTTGAATTTTTGTTAGGTTTTCTGGTAGAATTTGATACATTCTAGGTGATAGATAGGCAAAACTGCGTTGGCCAACGGTTTTTGCTGAGAATGGAGTCTTGTACGAGGTATTATATCTCCTCGTATTATGGTTTGGGTGATGTATTGAAGTTCCGTTTTGTTTTTGATTTGGTGAACCACGATGGAGCGGTAAACAATTGTTTTATGTCAAGAACCTGGGCTCATTGTAACCTCATCAGATGGGAATGTATGAGGCCTCATCAGAATTATTTTGAGGATTTTTTTTTAATATTATTTATTTTCTTTAGGTGTGAATTCATCGCTCCGCCCCACCCTATGATACCATAGTTCAATCAAGAACCTACCAGTGCATGATATACTGTTTTTAGTTCATTCAGATCTAGTATCGTTTTCAGAAGTTTGAATTTATACATCAAACATCTAAGATTTCTGGTGATAGTTTTTATATGTTTATCCCATCTCAGATGTTCATCTATGATTATGCCCAAATATTTTATGTTATCCGTTCTTTGGATTTCATAGCGGTTATCAATTTTCAGTATATCATAGTCTGGCAAGTTTCTATTAATGCATGTGAATGTAATATATTCAGTTTTATCGAAATTTATAGTCAATAAATTGTTACCAATCCAATTTTCGACTGTTTTCAAATCATTTTCTGCCAAATATTTGAGTTCTTCCCAATAACTAGCCTGATATAAAATTGCTATATCGTCAGCGAAACTAATAATCTGCCCACAACCATCTAATTTGAGTGGATTGTTTATGTAAATGGTGAATAACATGGGTCCCAGTATGGTTTCTTGTGGGACTCCAAACTTGACTTGGGATACACTACTAACACAATTTTTCATTTTGACATATTGTGTCTATTAGATATGTAGTTTTTCATCAGAATCAGCACATTGCCCCGATACCAATATGTCTAAGCTTCTAGTAACTGTGGGTGGTCACAGTATCGAAAGCTTTTGCTAAATCTAAAAAAATGTTGGCTTGCTTTATCTAGAGCTTCATATATTAAGATACAAGGAACGAAATCGCATCCTCGGTGGATTCGTTCCGTTGAAATCCGAACCACCTACTTGAAATAATTTTTTTATAAATCAGATATTTATCCAGTCTAACTTTATTGGTTTTTTCGAAGATCTTTGTTATATTTGGAATAAGCGATACGGGCCTGTAATTTACCATTTCAGTTCTATCTCCACATTTGAACAAAGGTTTTATAATTGCTTCTTCAAGAGTTGTTGGCCATTCTCCCGTTGAGATACTCTGATTGATGAGGTGAGCTGGCGGTTCAGATATATAATAAGCAATATCTCCAAGGTTCCTGCTCTCAACTCATCCATTCCCGGAGCCTTATTATTTTTCAAAGTTTTTATGATTTTCTCTACATCATATTTATTCGTTGATTCCATGAACATATTATTCTCATTAGGGGTATACTAGTTGAAGGTTTTGTGATTTTACTAGCAAGATTCTGTTACAACGGTATCATCCCCAAGTTTTATTCCATTCAATATAGTTTGCTTTCTTCCGTTATTACTTATTTCATTTATTACGTTCCAGAGTTGTTTTGAGTTGCCATCACATTGTGCAATTTCATCGCTAAAGTATTGTTTTTTCGTAATTCTGAGTAACACCCTCAGTTTGTTTCTGTAATTCAGAAACCTGGCTTTCAAATTTCCATTTTGTGGATTTTTCTGTGAAAGTTTGTAAAGTCTCTCTTTTTCTCTTATAATTTTTATTAAACTACTAGTAATACATATCTGTCTTTTTTTTTCTTTATGACCAATTTTTTTTGTTACAGTACATTCATCTATTACTTTTATTATTTGATCTACAAAAGTTCCATTCCCACACTTACGTTGTAAGCATTATATGTAGGGCTCCAATCTATATTCTGGATTTTTTCTCGCAGTTTTTCATTATCTGTATACTTTTTATATATATTAACTGAGCTGGTTGTTTCTGAAGCAATTTTCTTGAAAGGTATTTCTATTAATACTAGAAAGTGATCAGTTATACAAGTTTTGAGAACTATGGGAAAAATCTTCAATATTTGGTTTGGTTTTCAGGAATATATGATCAAGACAGGATTTTGAGTTATTATGTGTTCTGTGAAAGAGTTCATCATTGAATGAAATCAAATTCTCCATAGATCAAGATATTCATTGGTCATTTCATTGTCCAGTTTTATGTCAATATTGATGTCGCCAACAAACAAATTGTAATCAAAACATTCGTTTCCAAATACTTGAATATAATTCTTCAGATCGTTAAATTTTTTTTTTTTTCGATTTTGAAGGTGGTCTATATAGAGATGTTATCAAACATGATTCATTATTCATCTTTTTTCAGAATTTAAAACTCATGATTCAGTGAATTCCTGATATAAACCACTAACCCATCATTTTGGTTGATGATACCTTCATTATAAAGTATATCAAAGCCATCCAAGTTATATAAAGCAGTGTTTCCTATTTGCCATGTTTCCGATAATATGATACAGTCGAATTTCGTGCTTAACTGTTCAAAGAATGCTTTGAACTCATCAAAATTTTCAGAAATGCTTCTTACATTCATATGGATCGAGTTGAAATATGTGTACCAATTGAGTCTAGTCCGCACGAATAGATCTCTTTCGTAACTATCGGTGTATGATTGATATCTCTTAAATATTGATTCATTTTTGTCTATAGTAGTTTTTTTCCACGTTCAATTAGTCAAATGATACATTTCACAATTTATGAATGTCTTGGTGAACTGTAGGATCAGTTGGCACACAAATAAGAAATAAAAAAAAAATATTTTGCGATAATGCTGCGTTTCATTTTATTTTTCTCCACCTTTTCCGTTGATTTCCCAGGGAGTTGTTGTATTGGAGTATTTATTTTTGGCGGTTGGTTCTTCGTAGATGGGTCATAAAATTTTGAAAACTTTGGCGGTTCCCTCGATGTTTCTGGTATTGGCGTACTGGGGGCACTTTGAGGTTTTTCTGAAATCTCGTTTGTAGTTTCTTCTTCCTTACCTTCAAGATCTTCCACTGAATATATTTCACCATTCAAATGTAGCCGATTTCCTTTTTAACACGCTTTATATTAGCTTCACTTGTATGTTTGTTTGTTTGTAACCGACTCTTTTGGGCGCGATTTTGACCCACTTCCAGACGTCCGAATGATTTGAAATTTGGCGGGTGTACATGATTCCGGTGACAATGCATTAAGAAAATTTTGTGTGAAAAAAAACAAAATGGCGGCTCCAATATGGCGTACGAGTTTCGTGATAATGGTCCGATTCGCTTCAAAATTGTTATCCAAGGGTTTTTGTGGTTGGAAATAATGATTCTCCTGTAAAAATTGGAAAATTCAAGATGGCGGCTTCAAAATGGCGGCCGAGTTTTGTGATTATGGTCTGATTCCATACAAAATTAGTATGTGGTGGTTTTTGGGGTCGAATATTATGGTTTTTTTGTAAAAATTGAAAAATTCAAGATGGCGGCTTCAGAATGGTGGCCGAGTTTTGTGATTATGGTCTGATTCTATTCAAAATTGGTATGTAGGGGTTTTTGGGGTCGAATATTATGATTTCCCTCGTAAAAATTGGAAAATTAAAATGGCGGCTTTAAGATGGCGGCCAAGTTTTGTGATTATGGTCTGATTCTAATAAAAATTGGTATGTGGGAGTTTTTGGGGTCGGAGATTATGATAACCTAATTTGATAACATCATTCCATTTTTCAATTTGCAAAAAAATAATAAAAATAATAGTTTAAAAAAAACTTAAAAAACACGCTTTTATAAATAAACCACTCTAAAAAGTAGAAAATAAATGATAGTTTGAAAAAACTAAAAAACACGCTTTTATAGAAAACCAGACTTAAAAAATTGAAAATAAGAAAAAAAAAAATTTTATTTAAAAAAAAAGCGTAGGGTTCATGGTATCAATAATTATGTAGTACATTACACACCGAGGCGATACCATGCACCCCACGCATTTTTTAAATAAAATTTTTTTTTTCTCATTTTTTTTTTTCAGTCTGGTTTTCTATAAAAGCGTGTTTTTTAGTTTTTTCAAACTATTATTTATATGTAGTGTAGTTTAGTTTTCTCCCTTATTTCCTCTGGTATGAATTCATATGTCGTGGACAACCGTTTATTTCAAAGCATTGAGTGGTGCTGGCGTATAATGCCCAGGGTTCGAATCCTACAAAAGGCATTTTATTTTTATTTTGAAATATTTGCATTAACAACAAAAATTTCATTATTATTATATTCATTATATAATTATAATGAATAGATATTAGATCAATAGAAAATTTTATCAATTTTGAAAATATCAACTTTCTAAACCGGATATTTTGGGTTTTTCATTTTTGTAAAAATGAATATCAATTGCCACTACTCATTTCAATTATTTGGAAGTAATCAGCCCAGAGTGCGCGTATAAGTGCAGGAGACGAGCGAAATTCGATTTTTATAAAACTATATCCTAATATATTCCTTCCTATACTGTCACCAACAGCAGGAATGGCTTGTGCGCCCTATCAAAGGAAACAAAGAAAATATCTATAAAGCACATTATTATGCATTGTATATAGTAGAATCAGTTGTATATGTTAGGATTTATTAACTATAACCATTTTATTCAATAAACATTTTTGATAATCCAATCCAAAATATTTATGAAGGGCTATTATTTTTGACTCATTCTATAATACACAGTTAAGTACTATTATACATAATTCCTAAAAATTAATGTATGAACCTGTGATTGTCCCTTTTGTCGAGGAGTGAAGGACACGGTATGTATTAGTCCTAGTCATTTTAATAATTCTATATATATACAACTCGCCTCCTGCTTAGCTCATGGGAGTAACACCTTGTTATTTAAATTTGAGAATTCCAGTTTACTTCTTCAGTCTACATGTTGAAGACTATGTTATGTCGTCTGGAAAAGGGTGGAACGAAGTATGAACCACCAAAAAACCAGCTCAAGAAAAATTCTAGGTTTGCAATTGTCGTGAATATTTGAGGGTGTTTTGTGTTGTGAATTTTGTGGTGTTTGTTGTGTAATTGTGTCAATTGGGGGATGTGTGACTAGAGTTGCGTGCAGATGTGGATGTTATTGATGATTTTTACACGCTTCATATTAGCTTCACTTGTATGTTTGTTTGTAACCGACTCCTTTGGACTTGATTTTCACCCACTTCCAGACGTCCGGATAATTTGAAATTTGGCAGGTGTACATAATTCCGGTAACAATGCATTAAGGAATTTCTGTGTATATAAAAACAAAATGGTGGCTCCAATATGGCGGACGAGTTTTGTGATTATGGTCCGATTCGCAACAAAATTGGTATCCGGAAGTTTTCGTAGTCGGAAATCATGATTCTCTTGTCAAAATTGAGAAAATTCAAGATGGCGGCTCCAAAATGGTGGACGAGTTTTGTGATTATGGTTCGATTCTATTCAAAATTGGTATGTGGGGGTTTTTGGAGTCGAATACTACGATTCCTCCGTGGAAAATTGAGAAATCCAAGATGGCGGCTCCAAAATGGTGGACGAGTTTTGAGATTATGGTCCGATTCTATTCAAAATTGGTATGTGGGGGTTTTTGGAGTCGAATACTACGATTCCTCCGTAAAATTGAGAAAATCAAGATGGCGGCTCCAAAATGGTGGACGAGTTTTGGATTATGGTCCGATTCTATTCAAAATTGGTATGTGGGGGTTTTTCGAGTCGAATATTATGATTCTTCCGTGAAAATTGAAAAATTCGAGATGACGGCTCACTGTATATATTGACAACGTTAAAACTGGGAAATGACTTCTAAAATCGAGATTTGACTAATAATACAGCTGTACACAGTAATGATTTGGAAAAAAATTACAGTTACTGATAGTAATCACGGAACTATACAAATAATAGTTAAAAAAAAATAAAAAAACCGTTTTAAAAAAACCAAACTGATAACTAGAAAATGAATAACAGTTTGAAAAAACTAAAAAACACGCTTTTTATAAAAAACCGAACTAAAAAATAAATGAATAATAGTTTGAAAAAACGAAAAAACACCCTTTTATAGAAAACCAAACTAAAAAAATATAAAATGTATTTCAATAAGTTTGAAATAAGAATAGTGTGAAAAATGTTAATAAATATAAATTAATAATGATGTAAATGAGAAAAAAAATTGTTTTAATAAAAAAAAGCGTGGGGTGCTTTTCAAGATTAAGATTAGGTATCCCACGCTTTTTTTTTTAATAAAAAAAAATCTCATTTACATTATTATTAATTTATATTTATGAAAAATTTTCACACTATTCCTAATTCAAATTTATTAAAATTTATTTTATATTTTTTCAGTTTGGTTTTCTATAAAAGAGTGTTTTTCAGTTTTTTTAAAGTATTATTTATTTATTTCTTAGTGCGGTTTTTTATGAAAAGCGTGTTTTTTAGTTTCCTTAAACAATTATTTCCTATTACCATATTGTGGTTTTGTGATTATTTCTATGATTTGGGGAGTTTGTTTGTGTTTAATCAGTGATGTTTCGATATTGATGCTTTCTGAATGCGTCATTGTTTCTGTGTGATATGCTTGTTTTATATTTTATTTTTGCACTCCACCCAGGTGGGGCACAGGGGGAGGGCGGCTCGCGGATGTTAACCCTTTCACCACCCCTTCACCCCGAAGGTGCCAGACAAAATGAATTATTGTTGTTATGAAGTTTTTTATCGTTTTTTCTAAGTCTGTGAGTTCAGCTTCTATAACCTTGTTCTGAATAAACATCTTTCGATTGATTGAGGCTGTCACGAGGAGTCGAATAACGTCGGGCACGGATCGTACTTGGATGGGTTACCGCTTTGGAACACCGCGTGTCGTCGCATCCTTTTTACCATTTATTCTAAGGATCATAGATACATTTTTTATCTATTCAATTTATTGAACCTCTTTTGAACCAACTTTTTTTCCGACTGTCACGCAAAAGGCTCGGATTTGTAAGTATTGAATGAATGTGGTTTTTTGTGGAGGAACAACGTTTCTTGACATGTTTTTGGGTAACCTTCTACAGTCTGAAAATTAAAATATAATCGGGAAAATCTATACAAGTGTAGAAAGGGCAAACTGATTAGTTCACCCCGATAAGTTATTGCGTTCACCAAATTATATTTCCTCTAGAAAAATGATTTAATTTGTCGATAAATTGCCGTTTTCTAAATTTGCCTATCAAATTTTTTTTTTTTCAAAAGATACCTCTCTATATAGTTTTTGCTTGACGTTTCGGGGACTTTATCTGCCCCTGTTCTCGAAATTTCCTAAATCTCCTTCAATTGTTTTATAATTTGGGTTTCTTTTCTCGCATATGGGGTGTTGTTCAGATCAGTTTATTAGCATTCTACCATATCTCACTTCCTCTCTGAGTGGAGGTAACCATGTATGATCCATTTCAACAGAATTTGTTGAAAAGCAGTTGTTATTGGAAAGAAGAATACAGGCCGTTTCTTTCAATTTTCTCCCCTCTTGATGTGGTTCTTTCATTAAGATTCTTGACCTATTCCATTCAATCGTATGATCGCCATTGGATGTGAGGATATGTTTTGCAATTTTTGATCCAGTTATTTGTCGATTTCTGATGTAACTCTGATGTTCACTTTGGCGCACTTCCAATGGTCTTGACGTTTCACCTATATAACTATCACCACAAGAACAAGGTATGTTGTAAACACACTTTTTGGTACTTTCTTCTGCGTTTTCTGGTTTTGTTTGTGTTAGTATAGATCTCAGTGTGTTTGTTGTTCTAAATGATGTTCTCACATCATACCTATGTCCAATTCGTTTGATCTTTTCAGATAATCCGGGGACATGAGGTATTATGTTGATTGTGAAATGTGTAGGTGGTGGGAGACCTCCTGTTGGTTGTGTTAATTGGTTGTTTGATGGGTTTTTGTTTTCAATGTCAGTGATTGTTTTTTTCCACAAACTGATCTGGATATGCATTTTCCTTGAGAACAGATTTTATGAGGTTTATTTCTTCCTGTAGATAATGGTTGGAATTGTAAACCGTTTGGGCTCGATTATAGATACATTTAACTATGCCTTTTTTCACACTGGCATGATGGTTTGAGTTGAAGTGTAGATATCGATTGGTATGCGTCTTCTTTCTGTGTACATATTTTTCCATTCGGGATGATGATTTTTGGATCATGACATCTAAAAAGGGGAGTTGGTTGTTTTGTTCTGATTCTAACGTGAATTTGATCGTCGGTTCTTGACCGTTTATATGATCCAAGAAATTGTTTAATTCTTCTTCACTTCGATTCCAGATAGCGAAAACATCATCTACGTATCTCCACCATATTTTTGGACCATTGCGGAATGTTCCAACGGAAGATTCTTCAAAGTATTCCATGAATATGTTACTTCAAATGGGTGACAAAGGAGAACCCATCGCCATACCAAACTCTTGTTGATAAAATTCGTTCTTGAATTGGAAATATGTTTTTTCTGTGCATAGTTTGAGTAATTCTATGATGGCACTGACATCCAGTTTTGTTCTTGTCTCCAGTGATGTGTTATTTTCTCATCTTTCTTTCACTATTATGGAGTTTTATCAATGGGGACATCAGTAAACAAACTTTCGACATCAAAACTTACTAGATCTTGAATTTGTGATTCCTTCAATTTCTCCAGAAAGTGAGGGGTATTATTCATTAAACTATTTCCATTTCCAGATCGTGGTTTCAGAATGTTGAGTAGGTATCAAGCGAGTTTTTGTGAGGGAGATCCAATAGAACTTACAATAGGGCGTAGAGGATGAGATGGTTTGTGTATTTTTGGTAACCCATGAAAATGTGGGGGTTTGCTGTGGTGTGATATTAGGTCTCTGCGTTCTGTTTTCGTGAGTATGTTTTTGTGTTTTGCTAAAGTTCGGTATATTTTGCTTTCTATTGATGGGGTTGGATTATTGTTCAGTTTTTTGTATACTTTGTTACTGATTTGGTAGTGTCTTGATGAGTGTGTGATATGTGGTGTTTGAGATCATTTGTGTTAGTTTGTTCTCATAATCAGTAGTGTTCATGATGACTGTTGCGTTACCTCTATCAGCTGGAAGTATTTTGATCTGATTGTCCGATCGAAGAGATCTCAATGCATCTCTTTCGTATTTGTTTAAATTACTTCTAGGATGATAAGGTTGTGTTAGTGCGTTTTTGCAGTCAGATCTGTAATCACCTGCTACTATGCACAGAAAAAACATATTTCCAATTCAAGAATGAATTTGATCAACAAGAGTTTGGTATGACGATGGGTTCTCCTTTGTCACCTATTTTAAGTAACATATTCATGGAATACTTTGAAGAATCTTCCGTTGGAACATTCCACAAAGGTCCAAAAATATGGTGGAGGTACGTAGATGATGTCTTCGCTATCTGGAAACGAAGTGAAGAAGAATTAAACAATTTCTTGGATCATATAAACGGTCAAGAACCGACGATCAAATTCACGTTAAAATCAGAACAAAACAACCAACTCCCCCTTTTAGATGTCATGATCCAAAAATCATCATCCCGAATGGAAACATCTGTACAAAGAAAGAAGACGCATACCAATCGATATCTACACTACAACTCGAACCATCATGCCAGTGTGGAAAAAGGCATAGTTGAATGTCTCTATAATCGAGCCCAAACGGTTTGCAATTCCAACCATAATCTACAGGAAGAAATAAACCTCATAAAATCTGTTCTCAAGGAAAACACATATCCAGATCAGTTGTGGAAAAAACAATCACTAACATTAAAACAAAAACTCATCAAACAACCAATTACACAACCAACAGGAGTACTCCCACCACCTACACATTTCACAACCAACATAATACCTTATGTCTTCGGATTATCTGAAAAGATCAAACGAATTGGACATAGGTATGATGTGAGAACATCATTTAGAACAACAAACACACTGAGATCTATACTATAGAAACAAAACCAGAGAACGCAGAATAAAGTACCAAAAACTGTGTTTACAACATACCTTGTTCTTGTGGTGATAGTTATATAGGTAAACGTCAAGACCATTGGAAGTGGCCAAAGTGAACATCAGAGTAACATCAAAAATCGACAAATAACTGGATCAAAAATTGCAGAACATATCCTCACATCCAATGGCGATCAAACGATTGAATGGAATAGGAAAAAAATCTTGAAGAAAGAACCACATCAAGAGAGGAGAAAATTGAAAGAAACGGCCTGTATTCTTCTTTCCAATAACAACTGCTTTTCAACAAATTCTGTTGAAATGGATCATACATGGTTACCTCTACTCGGAGAGATATGGTAGAATGCTAATAATTTTTTTTGGCAGTTCTCAATTGACATCCGTCAGTTGAAAAAGCGAGGAAGACTCTGCGAGAAAAAAAAACCCAAATTATAAAACAATTATAGGAGATTTAGAAGATTTTGGGAACGGGGGCAGATATAGTCACCGAAACGTCAAGCAAAAACTATATAGAAAAGTATTTTTGAATTTAAAAAAAAAAAATTTGATAGGCGAATTCAGGAAACGGCAAGTTATTGGCAAATTGAATCATTTTTCTATGGAAAATATAATTTGGTGAACGCAATAACTTATCGGAGTGAACTAATCAGTTTGCCCTTTCTACACTTGTATAGATTTTCCTGATTATATTTTCATTTTCAGCCTGTGCAAGGTTACCCAAAAAAGCTCGGATTTGATTCCTAGCACTGGATCTTTTTTTGTCAAAATTCGTTTCAGCTAAAATAATATTTCATTCCATAGTGAACAAACTATATATATTCAAATTTTTCAGTGAGATCAAGAGCAGTGAATAATCAGTATGGATGAATGAATTTTAAAATGATTTCTTCGATTTTGGATCGAGAAGAATTGATGTAACTTTCCACGTTGGAAATTCGAATATAACGTAAATACTAATAGTTTGATTCAGTTTCAAACATGGTTCGGGAAAAATTCTCATTGAATGTCATTTGTGCTGGAGGATTTTATGGCAACATTTTTAAAATTTTTCCTTGATCATTTTTCCTCTAGGAAATTTAACTCGAGCAATTTGTGGCCTTATCATCAAAGATAAAACCACTCTAGTTTCGTTTTCGTGGTTGAATGAGATGATAAGATCGCAAATTTCACTCAGTAAAAAGTAAAAGCAAAATGCTTTCTCGAAAATTCAAGGAAAAAATGAGCGATGAACCCCTAGCACTCTCTTATAATTTTTTATATTAATTTACAATATATGAGTAATATAAATACTTTTCAACAGGAAACGAAAGGGGCCAAGAAAGAAACTGTAAAGCAATGAATGAAAGAAACTTACTTAGTCTCAGTAATAACTGAGCTACTAACTAATTTTGGCAGCGGGATGTACGCCGTCGTATTGATAATTTTTTAAAGAAATTTTATGATCTTCGTTAGTTGTTTGTATGGCGCCTACTCAAAGTTAGTACTCGCGTTAGTTTAGGAGCTCGTTATTATCAAGACTGAGGAGGTGTATTTAATTTTTTGTTTTTCAGTTTTTTTTTGTCGGTTTAATTTTTTGTTAGAAATTTATAATTTTAAATTTTATGAGGCAAAAATCTAATTGCTAACCTACTCAATTTGGATTACCATTGAAATACTTACTTACCCACCCTACTTCAACTATAAACTGTTATATTCTATTACTAGCTGGTACCAGCGACTTCGTCCGCGTAAACTTTTTCATTTCTTGGGACGACTATTACAAATTCACTCACCTCTTTGGGGACGGAATTTCAAAAAATATTGAAACAACTATTTCTTTCTTTGTGAAAAAGACCTCAAATACCAATTTTAATGACTCGTTACTTGGAAACTAACGGAATCATCCCCATACAAATTCTCACTTCTCCATGTGTTGAATTTCTGAAAGTACTGAAATCCATATATCTCCAATTTGTAATGAAGATAATCTATATAAGGAATTATAGTTTGATTTCAGACATTCATAAATATGAGACAAGATACGCTGACCAATTAGCTCCACCCTTGAAAAATTAACTAAATCAAAATTAAACTCTATAAATTCGAAACTTCATAATCGGTTGAGTTCAGAGTTGCGCTCTGTGAATAATAGGAATTTTAAGATAAATGAAAAACAAAATTCATGGATAATTGTTTCTACAGTGTTGGTAGAAGAATTTGTTAATTCGTGAAAACTTGTTTTGTCTCCATTTCCTGGTGTTAATCGTTACTAATACTACTCGAAATTTCAATAATAACCAAGTTGTATACTTGTTTCCAATGCACAACATGATTTATGCATGATTTTTTATATATTATCTTTCTGAAATTTTCCTGTTTATCGACGTGCTTGAGCCTAGATGTAAGAAAAGCGAAATCAATTTATCTATCTATCTATCTATCCTTCGTGATCTAGTAACCAAATGAACTTTATTCATAAAATACGTCAATTCTGGTAATTATTGCGAAAAAAACCTTCCGCAGTTTCTTGCATCGCACGAACACGTCGGTCAGGTTATTGTAGAGGTTTTGGTTGGGAAACATTGAGTGCCAATATGATATTGGTGATGACACGGAGAAAGGAAAATCTATTCAATTCTGAACATTTTTGGCATGTTCAAGAGGGATGAATAATTAAATGAGTTTTCGCTTATTTTTCACTTTCCAATTTTTTTAATTTTTAAATAGAACACCCAGTATATTGTAACATTTTTTGATTTCTTATACAATTATGGATCAGTATGTGACATTTTGAGAAGTTTTTACGCCCACTTGATTTTTTTTAGAGTTATACTTAATATTGCATCTAGGCTCATGATCGGACCTCAGGTGATGTCAGAAAATTACAATCGCAAAGTTTCAGTGACCAGTTTGATAGAAAGGAATAAGACAAGTACGCAAAATTACAATTTCGTATCTGAATAGATTCTACTTCGATAGAGTGGACTGTAATTAATCAATCTCTGATTTTTGGATGTGATTTATTATCGTAAAATTCTTATTAATTGAAATATGTCACAAAAGTCAAATCTCTTCTGTCATGTCATGCTCTCCGCCTCCTCGCCTTCTCTCCATAAACGAATATTCCAGAGAGGTATTTAACATACTCCCACCTTGAACGGTTGCATGCAATTGTTCAACATTAACACTGATGAATATAAAACATGATTCGAATATACAGGGTGAAAATTATTCATTGTTGTGATTCACTTGATCTGGTAGTGGACAGAGTCTGGAAACTGCTCGCTTAAGGATTCCGTTGTGTGTTTTTATTGATACAACTCGAATAACGTCATCATCTGCTGGGTATACCTCGATAACTCTGCCAAGAAGCCATTTTCTCGGTGGTAAGTTATCCTGTTTTACCAGAACAAGTGTGCCCTTGGTAATTGATTTGGAAGTCTGAGCCCATTTATTCTTCTCTTGTAAATGGGTTAAGTAATCGCGTGACTATCGACGCCAAAAATTCTGTTGAATTTGCTGCATTAATTGATATCAAAACAATTTGCTTGTTGTAATGTCCAGTATATTTGGATCAGGTGCTGTCACTAATGGCCTTCCTATCAAAAAGTGAGCTGGACAAAGGGGTTGGATATCATTTGGGTCAGAGGAAAGTGGATACAATGGACGGGAGTTTAAAGTAGCTCCTACCCGCACTAATATGGTATTAAACTCTCCATAAGTTAATTTTGTCTCCCCAATGACCCTCAAAAGATGGTGTTTTGCACATTTTACCCCTGATTCCCATAGGCCCCCAAAATGGGGTGAATTGGGAGGTATAAAATGCCAAACGATGCTTCCATTGGCACACGAGTGCTCTATTTTATTACTTGATTTTGAAAAGAATTCACTCAATAATTTCAGTTCCTTTGCAGCCCCTACAAAATTCGTACCGTTATCGGAATAAATATGGCTGGGTTTACCACGCCTTGAAGTAAAACGCCGCAACGCAGCGATAAAATTGTCAGTTGTTAGATCTGTCACTAGTTCAAGATGAACTACTTTACTAGAAAAACAAATGAAAAGGCACACATATCCTTTCACTGCATTACTTCTACGCCCCTTCCTATCCTTCAATAAAAAAGGACCTGCATAGTCCACCCCGGTTACAAAAAGGAGTGGAGCACGTAACTCTTTCTTTTGGTAGCTGTGCCATAATTGGATCGACATGTTTAGGTCGAAATTTGAAACATCTGATACAATTGTGAGTTATCTTTTTTGCAACACTCATCCCAGAAGTCGAACAATAATTTTGTCGTACAGTTGCTAGAAGTAATTGGGGACCAGGAAAGAGTAACCGCTTATGTTCTTCCTCGAAAATCAATTTAGTCAATATATGATCTTTGGCTAGAAGAATGGGATGTTTCCCATCGAAGTTGAGCAAATAATGCCTCAAACGACCTCCCACCCTCAAAAGTCCTTCCGTATACAAAAAAGGAGAAAGTCGTAATACTCTATGTTTCAAATTTAAATTTTTATCATTTTTTAACAGACCTATTTCTTCCATAAAGGATTCATTTTGGGCAATTCGAACTAGTTTTCTCAAACTATTTGCCAATTCTTCAAGAGTTAATATCCCTGATAATCGCTTATCCTTTGGAAGTTGGCAATTAGAAAAAAAACGTAAACAATAACCTAAGGTATTTTTCAATTTTCATAAACAAGAAAATCTATTGAATTGAAATTGTTTTTGTGAACAAGTCGAAACGAATGCTTGCCTCTTACAATCATTTATTTGCTCAAATGGTTTGTGAAGTGATGAAAGCGGCCACTTCGACCTGTCTAGGGGCAACCAATTTGGACCATGCCACCATAATTGATTAGAAATCAATTTTTTTGGAAAAACTCCCCGGGAAGCTGAATCCGCAGGGTTATCTTTCGTGTTAATATAATACCACATATCAGAGTGTGTTAAGGATTGAATTTCCGACACTCTATTTTGAACAAATGCTACCAGTAGTGATGGTTGGGTTTGAATCCAACATAGCGCTACTTGTGAATCAGACCACAAAAAATATAGCATATCGATAGTCAGAGAATCTCTGACTTTTTTCAGGAGACGAGCCAGTGATGAAGCACTGCATGATTCTGATTTCGGTGTTGTTAACTTTAATTTTGATGGAGCAACCTTTGTTTTCGCGCATAAAAGTTGTACATGAATATTGCCGTGCTGGTCAGTACTACTCAAATATAAACATGCTGCGTATGCTGTTTGTGAGGCATCACAAAAACCATGAGCTTCAATATGTACAAAGTTGGGACAAATAGCATGTCGTTCAATTTTCACCTCATTGAGACATGATAACTCATTTCTGAAATGTTTCGAATCTTTCTCTTAATCTGAAGGTATGATATCATCCCATCCTGTCTTTGATATCCAGAGTTTTTGTATTATGATTTTGGCAACGATCACACAAGGACCCAAACAACCTAAAGGATCGAATATTTTTGCAAACTTCTGATAAAATGGAACGTTTTGTTGTATTTGAAGTTGGAGGATCACTAATATGATATGTTAACATATCTGTTTTGGTATACCATCTTATCCCTAATGTTTTCGATTATTCATTATACCCGAGTATAATGACACTTAAAGGCTCACTATTATCTTGAATTTCATTTAATATATGTGTACTATTCGACATCCACTTTCTTAGCGGGAATTTTGCAGTGTTCAAGATTTCGGAAATAAGCTTACAAATTGAGATTGCCTCTTGCTCAGAACTGAATCCAGTGAGAAGATCATCCACATAAAAATATCTCAATATTATATTTGAAGCCTCTGAAAAAGTTCCAGCACAATCAAACGCCAGTTGTCTCAAACATCTCATTGAGAGGAAAGGAGCTGACTTGGTACCATATGTAACGGTATTGAGCTGGTAAATAGAAAACTTTTCCTGAGGTTGCTCACGCCACACAATTTGTTGAAGATGTCGATCTTCAGGGTGAATCATAATCTGTCGAAACATCTTAGCAACATCCGAAGACACTACAAAGCTGTGTTGACGGAATCTCAATAAAATTGATATGATCTCGTTTTGAACAGAAGGCCCTGTGAATTGAAGGTAATTCAAAGACCAACCAGAATCTGAAATACTTGATCCATCGAATACCATCCGTAGCTTTGTAGTCAAGCTGTCAGCTCTAATCACTCCATGATGCGGCAGAAAATACGAAATTTTTGTTTGATCTGGTGATTTCAATAATGATATATGCCCCAGATCAATATATTCATGAATAAAATCATGATATCGATCTTTCAATTCTTGATTTGCTTCTAACCTTCGTTCAAAGCTGAAAAATTTTCATTGAATCGCCAAGATTGCTACTTGGAAACTTCAAAGGAATTATTATTAGAAATCTACCATCAATCGCCCCTGTGAAGTTATTTATCAAATGTTTTTCACACAATTCATCATTAGATGATAGTGTCTGAAAACAGTCTGGCTCAACTTCCTCAATCTCTCAAAACATGTCTAATTGTATGTTAAGATCGGACAATCGAGACAGATTGCAACTCACCCCCGAATTAGGTTTAGTTATTGCGCCTGAAATTATCCAACCAAAATATGTATTTTGTAGAGAAGGAAGATGTTGACCTAAACTGACCTTTTCTTGAAGTAAGATATTCCGAAATAATCCAGCGCCAATCAACAAATCAATTTTTCCCGGTTCATTAAAATGCGGATCAGCTAAATAGAGATCTGATGGAATATTCCATGAACTCATGTCGATTTTCGAAGAAGGCAATTGATCCGTAATAGTCGGTTGTACAAAACAAGAAATTGAGGTTTCAAAATTGTTGTAGGACGATTTAATAATAATCTCCCCTTTCTTATTCAATGTGGAAGAGAGGTTATTAATACCTGCAATGGAAATATTACTGTCAATCAGTTTGAGGTTGAGACGTTTGCAGAATGACTGAGACAGAAAATGGGATTGTGAACCGCAATCTAGAATGGCCTTAGCCTTGTGAAAATGTCCTGTTGAATCAGCAACTGAAATAATGGCTGTTGATAGCAGCACTGAGCCTTTGTATAATTGACTTGTTAAACTCACTTCTGATGAAGAGAGATTGTCGATGTGCAACAATGAACAATGTTTGTTATTACATAACCTGCACTTTCCGGCTTTACAATCTTCAGCTTTATGACCAGTACATAAACAGTTACTGTATAAGTTGAGATCCTTTACCTTTTGTATCCTTTCGGTTGTCGATAGTTTGAGGAACTGGGTACATTTGTAAATGAGATGACCTTGTCTGCATAAATTGCACTTGGGATCTGCTGCTAATAAGGAAGTTTGTCTGAAACCACGACTCATTTTTTTTTATCTTTCACTTGTTTAATATGGTTGATTTCAATTGTTTCTAGAAAATCCGCCTTATTTTTCAAAAATCTTTCTAAATCTTCCAATGTAGGAAAACCTTTATCAGTTTTTTGTTTTTCCCAATTACGTGCAGTAGCTTTATCTAACTTGGAAGTTATTATGAAAATAATCGAAGTATCCCATTGACAAACTGGTTGTTTTGAAGATTCCAAGGCCCTTAAATGTTTTGAAATCGTATCAATAATGTTTCTCAAACCAGCTGATGTATCTTTGTTGAGGGTTTCAAAATCAAAAATAGCTTTTATATGATTATCAACTAGCAATCGACTATTGTTGAATCTATTGCAAATCAAGTCCCAAGCAATATCGTAATTGCTTGCAGAGAACTCTAAGGCTTGTATTACCTTGAGTGCATCACCCTCAAGAGATGCTCCTAAATAATGAAATTTCTGTATTTTATTAATAGAAACACTAGCGTGAATGAGAGATTCATATGTTTCCTTAAATTCAAGCCAATTGTCAAATTTACCATAAAATTTCACCAAATTTATATCAAGTAATTTGACATTTTCAAAATGAATATTTGACGATGAGGTGTGAAAAGGAACTGCAGGAATCGATGATAAATCAGGCATTTTACCTAAATTTTTCAATATAATCTTAGCTTCGCCGAAATTGAAGCTTGTGTGGATTAAAACTCCTCACGTTCTTTAAATTGATTCTCAACATCATCATCAGCACAAGAAACCTCTATATATAATTGAATAGCTTCAAATTCTGCGAATGAGCCTTGAAATTTTTCCAACCGATCTTGAATTCGACAAATGGTACACTCATTAATTTGTTTTTTCACTCGGAGCTCATCTTGCAAAGCATTCATGAATTTAACAAACGTCGTCTGCCTTTGTTTTACAGAACCTCGTTTTATTTTCAGAACTGAAAGTTCCGCCATTGTGAGCGAATTCAAATCAAAAACGTATATGATTCACCAATGAACTCACCACGTTATTAATGAATTGAATTGAAATTGTGTACCCCAGAGAGTATGAAATAATAAATCAAATAACAAGTAGACAAGCAGCAAGCTACCTCAAAATTGGAAAAAGGAAGGAATAAAGGGAACTCACTGATCTTGTATCTGGTTAATAATTCTCGGAACTCGCTGTCTTGTGGACTCCCTTGTAACACCTTGTCGACGAAATGTGATTTTTCAATTCGATATTGTTGTTCACATCCGAAATCAGGTGAGATGAACCATGAATAAATTCTACTTCGATAGAGTGGACTGTAATTAATCAATCTCTGATTTTTGGATGTGATTTATTATCGTGAAATTCTTATAAATTGAAATATGTCACAAAAGTCAAATCTCCTCTGTCATGTCATGCTCTCCGCCTCCTCGCCTTCTCTCCATAAACGAATATTCCAGAGAGGTATTTAACAGTATCTAACTATTATGTTTCAAATGGCGACCATTTTTTGACAAGCACTTTCCGAAAAAAGTATTTTTTGGTGAATCTAACGGTACTAATTCATTTGCGATTGGATTAAAAATAAGAACATTAATTAAATATTACTGAGGAAAATACTGGATATCAATTTATTCACTTCTGTCAAGTGTGTCTTGAATAGCCATAATATTTTGCAGTTATTTTTATCAAGTTTTCTTTGGAAAACAAAACACTTACTTGGGTAATGACAGTTACATAAGCTTTATGAGCAGACAGTTAAAGTTTTTTAATTTTCGATGAATTTCAGTTTAATTATATATACCAAGTGTTTTTCATCCATGCACTTCTCCACCGTACTGATGAGGGCCGAGAGCCCGAAACACGTGTCTACGGTTAGAACTTTTCTCTGAGGGCTATGTCCATCAAATTCCTTCCATTTTGTTTTTAACAGTCCCCTCGATATTACTCTCTTTATATATATATATATATATATATATATATATATATATATATATATATATATATTGATATATATACTCAATGTTATTGTTATTATGTTATCAATATCTGGAAAATGTCATATAAATATAAATAAAAAGCTGCTGAGTTGAATGCTCAGAGATATCCCAATTGGCAACATCCAGTATTTTCCGTATATTGAGAATCGTTTAAGGCAAGAAGGAAATCGACAGGCGAAACAGAGTTTCATCATAATTGAAGAGACTGAAATTGACGTTCTTGCTATGGTTGAGGTTGATAAAACGGTTTCTTCGAAATAAATTACTCAAGAAATGCAAAAAAAGCACACACACACCCATGCCCCCCTTAAGGTTGAGCGCCCATGGATAGTAAATCCCCTTCATGTTATGTGTGAACGAGATTTACTATCCACTTCCATCCCCCCCACTCCTCCTTGGAGCGGTCCTCAACTCGCAAATGGCACGTTTGCGAAATTGAAATCGTACCTCCTGTGGTATGAAGTCAGCCTCTGAGTGCTTTGAACCCCTTGTTATCTGATTTTGTATGTTCACCTGACGTGTGCTGTGTGTGCATGGTGGTGATGTACCTGATGAGTGTGTGAGTGTATGGTGTGATGTGGGTGTGGTGATCTTACGTGTTTTGTGTTGAGTTGTTACTCACCTGACGCGCCGGAGTGCTACTCTTGGTGGTGGACGGTCGTTTTTGTAGACTGGTCGCAAATACTTTTCCCTTTCTCTAAACCTGGGATCGTCCAGGTTTAGGTTCGCGTGGATGTCTTGAATCACCGGGTTCGAGTGGGTGTCCGTCTTCAGGAAAGTCGCGGTGGCGTGGTTCCGAAGATGGTCGTCAATGAAGTTTGGATTGACATTCAGGTCCCTGTAGATGAATCTATTCGGGACGTATCTGGGAGCGTTCACTGCCATTCTTAGGCTCACGTTTGAGAATGGCTGGATCTTGGTCCTGTATGTTTGTGCGCATTGACTCCATGCGGCGGATGCATACAGGATGATGTCCATGTTGCTACTGCGTCCTATGAGAGGGTAGAGGTTCTTTTGGGCTGCTTTCGCTAGTCCGAGCCTCCGATCTACGTGTTGCTTGAATGTCAATCTTTTGTCCAAGGTGACTCCAAGGTATTTGGCCTCGTTTGCCCATGGGATTCGTTGGTCATTCATGATGACATGTCCTGACGGTGTTGTTCGCCTTTTGGTGAAAAGTATTGCTTGGCTCTTTTCCGCGTTGATCTCGATCTTCCATAGGTTGAACCAGTCCTCAAACTTGTCTGCTTGATCTTGCAGGTATCGGGTTACTTGCGTTGCGTTCACCGATCTGGCCACTAGTGCTGTGTCGTCCGCGTACAGCGCTAGCTTGTTAAAGTTATCGGCAGGCTTTGGGATGTCCGCCGTGTAGATGGAGAAAAGGTGTGGAGATAAGACTGCGCCTGCGGTACTCCTGCTTCTAGGGTCCTCACTGCTGAGAGGTCGCTGCCAACTTTACATTAGCACCGCCGTCCTCGCAGGAAGGAGTCTATCAGCTTCACTATAAGAGTGGGGTATTCGAGGTCTATCATTTTGGTGATTAAGCCATCGTGCCGGACCCTGTCGAAAGCCTTGGAAACGTCTAGGAATGAGGCTCCTGTGTGGTGTCCCCTGCCCAGGTTGAAGCCTGTTACGGCAAAGTCCACTATCCTCAGGACCTGCATTTCCGTAGGGTGTCCTTGTCGGAAGCCGAACTGCTCGTCTGGTAGGACGTTGAGTTCTTCCGTGAGTGGTTCCAATCGTATCTGGATGACTCGTTCTGACACCTTGCTCGTCAAGGGTGTGAGGCTGATGGGTCGGTGATTTTGCGGTATCACATGGTTCTTGTTGGGTTTGGGGATCATGATGACCGTGGCTTATTTCCATGGTCGTGGAAAGTGTCTGAGCCTGAGCACTGCATTGACGATGTTGGTCAAGGCAGCAATTCCTTTCCTCGGTAGAGCCTTTAAGGCTCTATTCGAAATTTGGTCTGGTCCTGGTGCCTTGCGGGTAGCAAGGTTTCGGATGATGTCTTTGATTTCTCCTGGCGAAGTTGGTTCAAGGACGTGCTCGGCATCATTGATCCGTCTTATTCTCCTGACAGTCTGACTGGCTCGGGTTTCCATGTCTTCCACTTCGTCGGTTTGGTTGATCTGGTTGTCTCTACACTGGCGTTCGAAGGCGTCCGCAAATGCTTCAGCCTTTTCGCTGTTAGTGTAGACCAGCCCCCCCTCTCCGTGGAGTGGCGGGCACGGTTTCCTTCTGCCTTGTCGAAGTACTCTCTGCATTCTCCATACAAAGTTGTCTTCTATGCTCATTTCTGTCATCCTGTTTGTCCATTGATGTGCTTGGTGAGCTTTGAGTTCCAGCCGCAGTTGCCTGCCTGCCTGGTTCATTCTCCTCTCATCCTCGGGAGCCAGTGTTCTCTGGTATCCCTTTTTCAAGCGGCGCCTGCTCCTAACTAGCTCCCTAACCTCTGGGGTTAGTGCTAGTTGGGAGTTGAACCTGGTTGCTTGGGTGGTCTTGGAGCTACGTTCTATGGCTTCCTGGATAGTTTGTTGCAGCTGTATTGTTGCTCTTTCGAGGTCTGTCTTTGTGTGTATTTGTGGGATGTGTCCTATGGAGTCGTGTATGATTCTTTGGAATCGGTTCCAGTTTGTCGTCTTCCTGGTAGCTGGTTCCCCAGGTTCCGCGTCTCCCTCCCCTATTGTTAGTAGGATTGGGTTGTGGTCTGAGGAGCCCTCGTCTAATACTTTCATCTCCGTGTTGGCTGGGATGGACTGTATCAGTGCTATGTCTAGAGTGTCTGGTGTATGGTTTGCTAGTCCGTGGTGGGTGGGTTCGAAGGGGGCTACTACTTCGATGTCGTTGTAGTCGGCCAGTAAGTTCTCCAGATTTCGACCTCGTGGATTGTTGTTTTCTGCAGTGCCATGTCTGTGACTTCGCGTTGAAGTCTCCGATGGCTACAGTTGGGTGATGGTCTGGAAATAGTTCTGCTAGGTCTTCTCTTTGTATATTTCCCCCTGTCGGGATATACGTTGAGATGATTCTTAGCATTCCTATGCGTCTGACTTTCACTTTTACTGCGACTGCTTCGCCTCGAGATAGTTCTGGTTTCTCAGCCTCGTGATGTTCGAGGTCGGTTCTTACTAGCAGGGCTGCGCCTCCGCGGGTGCGACAACCGGGTCTGTCTGTTCGGTAGCAGGTGAATCCTGGAAGATAAAAGTTATTCTGGGGTTTCAGCGCTGTTTCCTGGATGGCGATGATGTCCACTTGTGTTCTGGATATCAGTTCGTGCAGCTCATCCTTGCGTGTGAGTGCGCTGTTGATGTTCCAGGAGCAGATTTTGAGTTTTTCCGGAGGTTGTCTCAACATTTAAGATTTCCTGGGGCCTGACTCTGTTTGAAGAGCTCAAGAATTCGCTTCTTGAGCGCCTCAGGAAGTGCCAATAGTTCTTGGTTGACTGTTGTGGTTGCCGTCGTCGTTATCTTCGGTGGGCCCCTTTTGGGGCCGGTTGGGGTTGGGGGCTTCCTGGGTCCCTGCCTCCTTCGTGGTGGTTGGTATGTGGTTTGTCGTGGTGGCTGGTGTGTTTGTTGTGGTGTGGGTCTTGTCGCTGGTTTGGGTTCGGGGAATTTGGGGCATCCTCTGAAGCTGGCCGTGTGTGGTCCCCCACAGTTGGCACAGGTGGCTGGCTGCTCCTTGGTTTTCAGACAGGTCCGGGACTCGTGCTCTTCTCCGCACTTCACGTACCTGGGGGTGGAATGGCAGCACCTTTGTGCGTGTCCAAACCATTGACACTTGTGGCACTGGGAGACGAATCTTCCAGTCATCTGTCGTTGGGGTTCCACTCTCACTTTAAGCATGACACAAGTGTCAAGCTTGAAGATGTGGTTTTCTTCCCTTGGTACTTTCACTGAAAATAGTGGAAGTGCCTTTCTTCAAACTGAAATCGTGGATCATCTTAGTATTCTACCATTGGCAGTTTCACGGCGAATGTACTTCCAACAAGATGGAACCCTCCCCCTTCATAATACCAGAGGAGTTCTCAATTATTCAATAGGGCATTTCAATAATCAAGTTATTGCAACCACTATGCTCGATGTCTTCATTTAAGGATATGCTGAAAAAAAGGTTTACTATACAATAGCCATAGCTCTTCCTGAAATCTCAGAAGAAAGAATTCTACGGGCATTTGGAAGTATAACGCCTCGAATTTCACGAAATGTGTTGGGAGAAACGATTGAACCAGTTGAAATGTGTCTTGAACAAGGAGGAATGCACTTTGGATCAGTTTATGTCCGATCAGGGCCACCTAGATGCAAGATTAAAAGTGACTCTTTAATTGATTATGTGGGCATGAAAACACTTCAAAATGTAACATTCTGATCCAGAATTGTCTTAGAAATCTAAAAATGTAACAATATACAGGGTGTTCCATTTAAAAATTCGAAATCAGGGCCATTTCCAGTGAAACCGGAAATGAACGCAAAATAAAAAATATGCGAAAACTCCCCTTTTCACATAACAATTTTCTATACCAAATCTTATTTTGATACACCTAATATTCTAGAAGTTATGACTTATCTAATAGATTCGTTGACACCCGGTATATCTTTGTATGCCATTTTTGGTCAAAAGCTGAATGGACAGTTGTATCTTCAAAAGTGTTTTCTATTTGAATTCTATAAATGAATCGAACCGAAAAAAAAATTGTTATACTCCTTTCTTCTGATTTGAGTCATATTACATGAAAGAATCGAGAAGAGTTCTGAGAGATCTGAAATGTTTTACAACTATTGAAAGTTTATATAAAAATAAAAATGCTGTTTGTTTTTTTTTCAATGAAAATATGTCCCATTTTTTGACACATTATTGTTGGCAATTTCAGAATCAATATATATATATATATATATATATATATATATATATATATATATATATATATATATATATTATATATATTTATATTTCTTGGAATAGGGGCCTTAGTCAGTCTACGTATTTTTCATTCCATGTGACGTTTCGAAATTGCTTATATCATCTTCAGGTAAATTCTAAGAATAATGTAAAACATGTCATAAGATCAAATACGAATGAAATTCAAAGAGACATTCATAACTTACAATATAATTCAACTGTTATTCTTTCATAATTTCGTTTCATGTTTGTTTCATGATTGAATGAACGTTGTTGAATGTCTGAGATTGCTGGTATCGGGTTTGCTTTATCTGCTAACGTTTTTTTTTAAATATAATACATTGGAGTGTTCGACATATTCAGTAATAGTATGGGGGCTCTATTGCTATAATTCATGCAAGACTTTTTCGTGTAGAAATGTAAAGATCAGTTGGGTTTTCATATATATTTCTTGTTGTGGAGTTAGTGTTTAAAGTAAGTTATTGTAGATTTGATTGAGGTTTTTTATGTCGTTTCTATTTCAATACTGTTTGTATCTTTTTTTTTATGAATCATTTCGAGGAAATTTCTAAGTTTTGGACTTTTTCTTTTGTCAAAATTTCAACCTTGTCAAAATCGAATTTATGTTGATTTTCTTTTGTGTGTGTAGACAATGCTGTGATGTCCATTTCTGAGTATTTGTGGGCTTGAATCCGTTTCTGAGGTATTGTTTGGATTGGCCTATATATGTACTATAAATATATATATATATATATACAGTGTCCGTCATAAAGTTGGCTACATATGGGATGAAAAAGAAATTTCTGAAAAACTCTAATGGCGGTTCGTTTCTGCATGTCCCTGAACAAAAAAATCCGTTGCGACTTACATCACGTGACCTCTGATTTGGTGGTAATTTT
>JAFIRS010005946.1:0-45915 GCA_018342105.1 Gonioctena quinquepunctata | reverse complement strand
TTTTTAAAATTAACTTTGTTTAGTTAGGTGCCCCAATTAATGGGAAGTATTCGATTTTATGAGTTGTCATAAAAATTTTTACTTTTAAAGCCCTTTTTTATTTCGAACGAAAATTATTTATTTTATTGGCATTCTTCAGTTCGTTTACATGGCTTTTTAAAAATCTTGATAAGGAGTGCTCACAAAAAATTCCTCTTGAAATTGCGAATAATTTCCGGAGTTTTGTTATTTCGACCCTAATTCGTTTTTTTTCAACTCTTGTAGATTTTGCGGCTATCTACATAGACCTTCGATTTAAAAACCCCAGAAAAAAATCTGGGGGCGTAAGATCTAATCGGGGGGCCCTCTATCTCCGTCTCCAATCTACCTAGGAAAACAGTTAATAAAAAACCGCGAACATCACGTGCATAGTGGGGGTACCATCTTGTTCAACCAGATCCCATTTGGGGGTTGGGATTGTTGGCGTTTGGAAAAATATTTTTTATTATTATTACATTAATTATGAAATTCTTTTTTTGTCATCGGTCCGGTATGTGTGAAAAATTTGATTATTGGGAAGTTGGAAGTGGGTGAATATTTATTTCCCAAGATTTTATTACTTTAAGAGTTATTTAGTTACAAGTGAATAAAAAAAACGTTTTAAAAAAAATGAAAAATTTTTTTTTTTTTTGACCAAGGCTCTAATGCCTCAGATGCCCTGGCAGACTATGAGTCAGTGCTCTACTACAACAAGGGACCCTTTTCCCAAATATTAATAGTTAGCTATTTCCTAGTCTAAAATGGAAACAAAAGACAATCACAAATTAATGCCATAATAGGCAAGTTAGTGTCAAATAAATGTCAGTTGAAATATCAACAAATATTCTCCACAAATTCTAAGTGAAAAGGTTCTAAAAGTAAACTATGGCTACTTTAAGTGAAACCCAACGCATAGAAATTTCAATTTTTATTGGATGCGGAGATAGAACCAGAACTCAGCGAGAGGTATGCGACTTGTACAATGCGAAGTATCCAAATAGACCTGTCAGTCGTTCAACAGTCAGTAAAATTGAGAAAAAATTCAGAGAAACTGGTCATGTCAAACATATTCCGAATGCTGGACGTCCTTAAATAGAAGAAAACGTGAAACTTGATGTTCTATTGGGTGTAGAGAATAATCCTCACAATACTTCACGACAAATTGCAGCAGACCTTGACATATCCCAAAGTTCTGTATTACGTATTCTAAAAGCAGAAAATTACCATCCATACAAAGTACAGCTACA
The DNA here is from genome assembly GCA_018342105.1 of Gonioctena quinquepunctata. Lineage (NCBI taxonomy): Eukaryota > Metazoa > Arthropoda > Insecta > Coleoptera > Chrysomelidae > Gonioctena > Gonioctena quinquepunctata. The sequence goes on along the minus strand of JAFIRS010005946.1, from coordinate 44,650 downwards.
TCAACAACTCAATGATGATGATCCCGATCGCCGTGTGGAGTTCTGTGAAATAATGCAGGATTTGTGTTACCGCAATCCACGTTTTATAAAACAAATTCTGTTTTTCGATGAGGCTATGTTTAACCTAAATGGTTCAGTAAATCGTCAGAATTGCAGATATTGGAGTAGGGATAATCCTCACTGTATGATGGACGGGCATACTCAATACCCTCAGAAAGTCAATGTTTGGGCAGGGATAATAAACGACAGGATTATTGGCCCGTATTTTTTCGAAGGAAATCTCACAGGGGAGCGTTACTTGGAATTTTCAAGAAATGAACTCATACCTAGCCTTGCCGATATTTTTCCAAACGCCAACAATCCCAACTCACCAACTGAAAGTATTTGGTTGCAACAAGATGGTGCACCCCCGCACCATGCACGTGATGTTCGCGAGTTTTTGAATAACTGTTTTCCTAGGAGATGGATTAATAGACGCGGACCGATAGGGTGGCCCCCAAGATCTCCAGATCTTACGCCCCAGGATTTTTCCTTGTGGGGTTATTTGAAATGGAAGGTCTATGTAGATAGGCCGCAAAATCTACAAGAGTTGAAACATCGAATTAGGATCGAAATTAACAGAATTACTCCGGAAGTTATTCGCAATGTGCAAGAGGAATGTGTCCGTAGATTTCCTTATTGTCAAGAGACTGGTGGATGGCATTTCGAACATCTTATTCAACTGTTCTATTTTGTTAGATATGAAGTTATTCTCTTATTGAAATAAAATATTAATTTTTGTTCATCCTGTACAAAAAAAAATCCAAATAATTATTATCATAGAATGCAGTATTGAAAGGCCTTTCAGATGAGGTATCACAAGATATCTATTCCATGTTGAAAAGGGAAACATTCTCAATTGAATATTGATAGAAAGATTTTTCTGTGAATTGAAAAATCCACGATAAAAATGAAGTTATTTTTTGTGAATGTCTAACAGAAAACAACTACTTCCCCGGCTAAAGCCACGCTGGACATTGAACTACATCTGATAGATATTCTGAAAAGGCCCTAACTCAAAAGAAAAAATCTGAAATTGAAAATTTGCATTTTCATTCAGATAGTTATTTGATTTTCTATTCCAGTCTTAATTAAGAACTCATAAAGATGAATGAGGCAAAGAAGAATGTTTTCCAAAAGAGAGTACTCACCAGAAATCATTCGTAACATTGACGCAGGAGAGACATCGCATTCACTAGGTCTTCAATACATTTTTGTCGACGAAAATCTATTTCACGCTTCCACGATCATCAGGAAGACCGGAAGAAATGGGAAACACATTTTCAAGAAGCAATCTCACTTTGCAAAGATGGAAAAAGTTATTTCTTTTGAAGAGACACTTTGAAATTAGTGTTTTCTGACATTAAAACCTGTCATGGGGTATGATAGATTGATTTGTTGAAAATATGAACAGGATGTTCATAAAATCAGATGTGGAATCATCTGCGACTGAAAGATAAACTTTAGTCACTATCTTCCATCGTCAAGATAACCTCTTTATTTTTCATGTTGAAAAGGAAACATTCTCAATTGAATATTGATAGAAAGATTTTCTGTGAATTGAAAAATCCACGATAAAATGAAGTTATTTTTTTGTGAATGTCTAAGAAAACAACTACTTCCCGGCTAAAGACCACGCTGGACATTGAACTACATCTGATAGATATTGAAAAGCCTACTCAAAGAAAAATCTGAATTGAAATTATTTCATTCAGATAGTTATTTGATTTTCTATTCAGTCTTAATTAAGAACTCTAAAGATAGAGGCAAAGAAGAAGTTTTCCAAAGAGATACTCACCCGAAATCATTCGAACATTGACAGGGAGACATCATTCACTAGGTCTTCAATACATTTTTGTCGACGAAAATCTATTTCACTTCCACGATCATCAGGAAGACCGGAAGAAATGGGAAAACATTTCAGAAGCAATCTCACTTTGCAAAAGATGGAAAGTGAGATTTGCTCAAAAATGTGTTTCCCACTTCCGGTCTTCCCGATAGAACGATTTTGTCGAAAAAATATTGAACTGTAATCTTCTCCTAATGTACGAATGATTTCTTGTCTCTTTGAAAACATTCTTCTTTGCTCATTCATCTTTTGAGTTCTAATAAGACGGAATAAAAATCAAATAACTTCTGAATGAAAAAGCAAATTTCAATTTCAATTCTTTCTGAGTAGACCTTTCAGAATATCTATCGAGTATTCAATTCAACGTCTTTACCGAAAGTGTTCTGTTGACATACAAAAAATAACTTCATTTATCGTGATTTCAATTCACAAAAATCTTTCTATCAATATTCATTGAAATTTTCAACAGAATACCCACAAAGTTATCTTGACGATGAAAGTGACTAAAGTTTATCTTCAGTCAGATATTCCACTCTGTTTATGAACATCCTGTTCATATTTTCAACAAATATATCTATTCCAATTTAAAAAAATGACCAATCACGTCACCATGTCAAAACCAGTGACATAACCTCTTTAGAATATACATAAAAAAATTGGCATTTTGAAATAAAAATCGACCTATTCCAGGATTTTTGTCAAAAGTACATGGTTTGCGAAATATCGAATTTGTTCCATAATTTTGACGCGCACTGTATACCATATCAATATAATATGGGTCAACATTATAATACAATGTTCAGATTAAACTCAAGATATATTGAATCAATATATTGAAAGACAACGTTTATTAAGGATATAAGTTATGGTGGAAATAAACATTATTTATACGTTATTGATTGAATATACAAACTTGTATGGTAGTGTAATATACACGTTATAAATTAACGTTCAGATTGAGCTTGAATGATATATTATAATAATATGTTTATCAAGGATATACGTTATGGTGAAAATAAACATTAATAATACGTTAATGATTGAACATATAAACTTGTATGGTAGTATAATATACGTACACGTTCTAAATCAACGTTGAGATCGGGCTCAAGAACTATTATAATATTACGTTGAAGACAACGTATATCGAGAGTATAAGTGTTGATGGAAATGAACATCATTCATACGTTGATTGAACATGTAAACTTGTATGGTAGAATAATATACGTACACGTTATGAATAAACGTTCAAATTGCGTCCAAGATATATTATAATAATACGTTGAAAGACAATGTTTACCAAGAATATAATTCTCGATGCAAGGAAACGTTATTTCCCGCGATATTTTTACTGTTTTTCAACGTTTGGTTATGTAACATCTTTTCAACGTGCGTGTGCCCCTTGGGCGCCCACTCCCATACGGAGAGCGCGTCGTAGCAAACCTATTGGATCGAGCAGTTTTCTAAAACTGTATCAGTGATGGCTAGTCTCCGATCATCGTCCGAGACACAGCTTCTACCTGAGCGATAAGCCTAGCCAAGCACTTCGAGTTAATAACCGTCCAGATCTTCGATCATTGGTGGCCCTTCAATCAAAATGTGATTACCTTCGCACCTGAGCCCAACCCAAAATGATAAGTAAGCAATTGCAATTCTCAAATCTACTGTGACCATATTTTGTGATTTAATTTATTCAAATCCATAAACATAAGACTTACCATTCTTTCCCTTTCAGCATAATATATATTTCTTCTCAGGAAATAATATTCTATTTTTATTTTCAGAAATTATTGTTATTCTATTCCACAGGAAATTGATCTTTCTTTCTTTTTAGAAACTAAAATTCAAGGAAGAAGAAGAGGACGAGGAAGTTACGGGTAGACGATCTCTACGACCTGCTGACCCAGCTGGAAGAAATCCGCAAGGAAAGTGCGGAAATCCGACGGAAGAACGAGTTAAGAAAACAACTCTGCACATTCCACAACGCCGCAGCAGCTGCCTCCCAAAAGGAAGTAGCCGAAGCCATCGCATCCCCCCGGTAAAAAAGAAGCCAAAAACCAGCCCAAGACTCACAACCGAGTGAAGACAACATGGAGACGGAAGAAAACGTCTCCAAGCTCCGACGAAAGGGAGAACGAGGGCGAGGGCAAAGATGATACGGAGTTCACCACCATCACAAATAGCAGGGAGAGAACGGCGAAAACCGTGGCCCCAGCGGCAGCCCAAACAGTCCCAACAACCAAAACGGCCTCCGTTATCCAAACGGTCCCCGTCGCAGCCAACGGAGACCAAACTATCCTAGACGCCCCCTCCCGCAGGCAGTGACACGACAATACCACCACCAGTTGTCTTTAGAAACAAGGATAAGTGGCAGACCGTTTCCGCAGAAATGGCCAGAAGAAAAATTAACTTTCTGAAGGCCAGACTAACTTCAGATGGAATAAGTATACAAACTGAAAACGCGACAAACTGGAGGGCTACCACGACCTTTCCAGAAGCGAACGGATCAGCTTCTACACATATTCCCTGAAAACAGAGATACTACTCCACGCCGTGATCCGGGGAATACCAGAAAACACCAAACCAGAAGAAGTGAAGGAAAGCATCCAGGATTCAGGGATCACAGTCCTGGAATGCCATCGGATGACTTCGAGACGTACAAAGAAGGCACTACAACTGTTTCTAGCAAAAATACCGAAATCTGAGAGCCACATCTTCACGCTTGACAACTGTGTCATGCTCAAAGTCAGAGTGGAACCCCAACCGCAAAAGACCGGTGGATTTGTCACGCATGCCAGTGATTCGGACACGCACAAAGGTGCTCCCCTTCCTCCCCCCCGAGTCGAGAAGTGCGGAGCAGAACACGAGTCCCGTACCTGCACCAATACTAAGGAGCAGCCACCACCTGTGGGGGCCCACACACGGCCAGCTTCAGAGGATGCCCCAAATTTCCTAAACCAAAACCAGCGACAAGAGCTATCCCTCAACAACCACGACGAACAATACAACCACCACAAAGGAGGAAAGGACCCAGAAACGCAGAGCCTCAACCTCAAGCACCACAGGCGCCACCAAAATGGGGGCCAACCATGATAACGACTATTGCAACCTCAACACTGAACCAAGAACTGTTGGCCCTACTAGAAGCAGTCAAGAAGCAACTTTTTGAGCTCTTCAAACGAAGCCAGGCCCTCGGAAACCAGTAAGGCCCAAGGAAAAAAAAAACGCAAGGGACAACTCGCCATTCAAGAAACAGTCCTGAAACCCCAGAAGAACTCCCACCTTCCAGGATTCAACTGCTACCGAACAGACAGACCAGGACACCGCACACGCGCAGCCCTGCTAGTAAGGACCGGCCTCGAACAGCACTAAGCTGAGAAACCAGGACTATCGCGAGGCGAAGCAGTCGCAGTAAAAGTGAGGATCAGACGCATAGGGATGCTAAGAATCATCTCAACGTATATCCCGCCTAGGGGAAATATACAAAGAGAAGACCCAGCAGAACTATTCCCAGACCATCACCCTACTGTAGCCATCGTAGACTTCAACGCGAAGTCACAGACCTGGCACTGCAGAAACAACAATCCACGAGGCCGAAATTTGGAGAACTCACTGACCGAATACAACGACATCGAAGTAGCAGCCCCCTTCGTACCCACCTACTTCGGAACAGCAAACCAGATACCAGACATCCTAGACATAGAGTGATACAGTACATCCCAGCCAACACTGAGATGGAAGTATTAGACGAAGGCTCGTCAGACCACAACCCAATCCTAGTAACCGATTCCAAAGAACCATACATATAGGACACTTCCCACAAATCCATACCAAGACAGTCCTCGAAAGAGCAACAACACAGCTGCAACAAACCATCCAGGAAGCCATAGAACGCAGCTCCAAGACCACCCAAGCAACCAGATTCAACAACCAGCTAACACTGACCTCAGAGGTTGGGAAGTTAGTTAGGAACAGGCGACGCCTGAAGAAGAGATACCAGAGAACACTGTCTCCCAAAGACAAGAGAAGAACGAACCAGGCAGGCAGGCAACTGCGGCAGGGACTCAGAGCTCACCAAACACAACAATGACAAACAGGATGACAGAAATGAGCACAGAAGACAACTCTGTATGGAGGATGCAGAGTGTACTTCGACAAGGCAGAAGGAAACCGTGCCCACCACTCCACGGAGAGAGGGGCCTGGTCTTCACTGACAACGAAAAGGCAGAAGCGATTGTGGACGCCTTCGAACGCCAGTGTAGAGATAATCAGATCCACCAAACCGACGAAGTGGAAGACATGGAAATGTTAGCCAGCCAGAGGATCAGGAGAATAAGACGGATCAACGATGCCAAGCACGTCCTAGAACCAACTTCGCCAGAAGAAATCAAGGACATCATCCGAAACCTTGCTACACGCAAGGCAACCAGACCAGACCAAATGACGAATAGAGCCTTAAGGGCTCTACCGAGAAAAGGAATCGCTGCCTTGACCAACATCATCAACGCAGTGCTCAGGCTCAGACACTTTCCACGACCCTGGAAAGAAGCCACGGTCATCATGATCCCTAAACCGAACAAGAACTCTGTTATCCCGCAATACCACCGACCCATCAGCCTCACACCCTCGATGAGCAAAGTGGCAGAGCGAGTCATCCAGAGTTCTTACTTACCAACCAATCACTGCCAATCAAATTAATTGGTACCTACTTTTATAAACACTTCGTGCGACAAACTTTTTGAAACCAAATAATTCAACAAAAAAATTATCAAATCACTGTCAGCGATGACTTAAACTTATTTTATACGTTTAAGTACACGGCTTAAATAAAAGCTTGTCTTTGAAAATATTTTTCTATTTGTTATTATATACTCAGATCCTCTGTTTGTGTGTCAGTTTTATTGTTTGCATCTCAATTTTTTCTACTCATAAGGAATAAAATTTGTAAACTCATAACATTACACATCCTCAAGAAAAGAAGTGTCCCTACTTATCTTTTTCCGTTTGTGCAAGATATCCACAACTCCATGGAACATGGAGTGTCAATGTGTGCGGTGTACACCGACTTTCCAAGGCATTCGATGAAGTACATCATCCAACTCTGATGACGAAAAATAGAAATATTGGTGTACATGGCAATCTATTAAGGCTTCTAAACACTTATATTGTTGACAGATATCAATATATCGCCTTGAATAACTCTCAATCGCATGAAACATCAATCTCCTCAGGTGTACCACAAGGATCACACCGAGGTCCCTTACTACTCAGTATTTTTCTAAGTGTCACAAAAAAATGTTTATTTGCATCTAAAATATTATCATACGTGGATGATCTGAAAATTTACGGAATCAAGGACAACGTGGACTACTTAGAGATTCAGAATAATCCAAATCATTTTTCAAAATACTCCACAACTAATAGGCCCCCTCTCAATACACATAAATGTCCCCAAATTCTCTTATCAAGGTGTTCAACTCTTTTCACAACAAATCTTTATATAAATAAACAGATACTATAATCCGAAGATGAAGTAAAGGACCTAGGGGTCATCCTGGATAAAAAAACTCCCGTTTGAAAGCCATGTTGAGGTTATCGTTAGGAAGGCATTGAAAGCTGTCCTTCATCTGGAAATACCAAGAATTGAATTTAAAGATTCTATGTTGTAACAATGTAACTCTATGGTATACCTATATTGGAATTCAATTGCATTATATGGAACCCTGTTTATGACAAATACATCTTACGTATCGACTATGTCCAGAAAAAAATTGTAAACATCTAAAATACAGATATTTTCGCCATCGGCATTTCAAATGTTATGATGAAAACCTCAGATTTTACAAATTGGAACGATTATTTATCCGGAGGGAATTTTCCGATATATTTTTTGTCTACGCTTAGAATATAATCTCTGAGTGTTCAATTAATTACAGTATCTCTATAACAAGAAATAGACTAATCTTCCACATGAGAATTACTACAATAACTCTCTTTTGAAGAGATCAATGGATTCTTATAATTTCCTATGTAATACTCACTTAGACATTTTTACTATCCTACCAATATGTTCAAAAAGCATCTTGAAACTCTTCTGTGTTCAAACTATTATTTTCTACTAGAACACACTTTCTTTCTTTCTTTACTCCTTTCTTCACGTATAAGTTTCAGTAATAGGATTTTTCTGTTTTAGTTTATAGGATCCATTTTCAAACGACGAAAAATAAAATAATTAATAAAAACCTTTTTAAAGACAAGCTTTTATACAAATGCACTGAAAAGTAAAAATAATTGCTTTGGATGTGTGACGTAGGTTATTCCGTGAGTTATAGATTCAAAAGCTTATCGCTTTTGTATTCGAACTGAAAACTTTGCTCGACTATCTTTTGAATCTATAACTCATGGAAAAACCTACGTCACACATCCGAAGCAATTAATTTGTACTCTTTAGTGCATTTGAATAAAAGCTTATCTTTAAAAACGTTTTTTATTAATTATTTTATTTTGTGCTCTTTAGTACTTAAGTATGCCTTAATCTAAGCATTTTTGTTGAAGCATCGTTATTTTTCCTGTAAGTAGCTATCTAGTCCTTCAACGAGGAGACCATCTAAAGATTAACTCATCCGCCATCTTGGAGTTGCCATCTTCAATTTATGAATTTTGACTAAAAATCAATAATCTTCGGCTAAATTCATGATCTCCGACCCCAAAAACCCCGACATCGGGCCATAATTAGGTTGGGATATGAGGGGAAAAATCAGTATGAAACCACTTTCATGACCGGGATTGATCACTAAAATCAATAATACCGTTGAAAAAAAATATTTTCGTCATCAATTTTTCGTTAAAAATTACTTTAAAAATCGATAAATTCTCCGTCCGCTCGGAGTGGCATTTTGGTAGCGTGACGTCACGATACTGTTGGGACTCGGACCGGCCACATGCATCGTGTGGAAATGACAGTCGATGAAGAAGATGTCATTCAAAATTTTCCTGTTTGGATTGTGCAGCTACGAAAGGTAAAAATATAAGACGAATCGATAGTTATAGGTATAATATTATTAAAATCAAGAGAATCAGGATATTCAATAGATTTTTTCATTGGAAAAATCTCTGTTCGTTTGTGATGGAACTATGCAGAAATACATAGAAAAATTAGTTATTTCTACTATTCGTAGAGTGTAAGTACATCCTTATTCATTCATTCACGTACTTTTGGGAATTTACAACTAGATACTTATTGCACTACTCTTTTTTACGCTGTCGGAAACCACCTGAAAATTCATTAAACTTGTCACTAACTTTTGTAACATTTTCCAAGCAGCAGCACTTTTTTTGTTTTCAGGGGGTTGTAAACATGCGATAGCTTTTTTGATATGGCTATATCGCCGTGACGAAGAACCTGATATTACCGAAGTACTGTGCCATTGGAAAAAATCCGATTTATCCACAGTAGAAACAACAACTAGAATTCCTCAAAGTCCTATCTGAATTCAATAATTCTGCTGTTGTTTCTGCGCCTTACACAAACGATGCGAAAAAATACTTTTTACGCGAATTCCTAGTGACAGCTCAGGAAAACAAATTAACTTGCAGTTGACTCGATATTATTATAATATCAAAGAGCGTGAAATCATGCGTTTGTCTATTGATCAAACCGTGATAGAATTCAAAAAATCGAATGAACTTTTGCTGATTAATTTATTATTTTCGCGAGCACTGTTTTGACACAAAAATTGTGTGAATTAGCAGAACTTTCGGGTAGGTCTCAAAACGATCATTCATTGAGGCAAGAGTTGCCATATGGTCGAGTTACAGCCTCAAATTTGCACCAAACTGCTCATTGTAAATGCTCATTGAAAATGTGGGGCATAATGTCTTTTTTCAATTTTCTTGCAGTACGCGTTAATGAATACTGTATGTAGTTTTCCATATCATCCTTCGGAGTAAAATGATGCTCGCAGCAAAACAATTGTACTTTTGTTTGTATGTACTTGCGACGAGCAACACAAAACCATTTTTTTTTCTTTTTTCGTGAAAAGGCACGCAAAAATATAATTTTTGCGATTGTTCTTGTTGAATTCTCACAACCAGGCCCATAACACCAACGATAACTCGTTTTTGGAGTGGGCATTTTGAAAATTACAGTACAAATATTGATAACGACGCAAACCATAAACACTTCGCAATATTAGCGGCAGCAACACATGCTCGCTGCCTATTGCAGAAGAGAGGATCAACGGGCCCAACAGTACGGGCCCAACAGTACTGTGACGTCACGCTTTCTCTCCAAGGTGATGGAGGAGCGTGAAACGTAGGAAAACAAAATCGTATACGTAGATTCCGAATATTCAATGACAAGATTTCATTCCCAACTTAATTGCACAACTCGTCCGCCATCTCGAATTTCTGAATTTTGATAACAAATTCATAATATCCGACCCCAAAAACCCCCACATACCAATTTTGAATAGAAACGGACCATAATCACAGAACATGTCCACCATCTTGAATTTATGAATAACAAAACTCTCAATCTCCGACCCCAAAAATCCCCACACACCAATTTCAAATAGAATCAGACCATGATCACAAAACTAGCCCGCCGTCTTGAATTTATGAATTTTGAAAAAAAGATCATAATCTCCGATCACAAAAACCCTCACGCACCCATTTTGAATGGAATCAGACCATAATCACAAAACTCGTACGTCCTAAGAACCCCCACATAAAAAGTATGAATCTTGGAGCCGCCATCTCGAATGAGAATTCTACATAAGAATGCATAGTCTCCAAACCCAAAAACCCACACATACCAATTTTCAATAAAAACGGACCATAATCACGAAACTAGTGCGTCAGCTTCCAGCCGCCATATTGAATTTATGAATTTAGTAAAAAAAATCATGATCTCCGACCCCAAAAACTCCCACATTCCAATTTTGAATAGAATCGGACCATAATCACATGATTCGCCCGCCATCTTGGAGCCTCCATTCTGTTTTTCTTCTCACAAAAATTCAACCGGAGTTATAAATTTCGAACTGGAAGGACAGATATATGAACAAAATAAGTTGAATTAAAGCTTGTGAAAAGCTGAACTATAAAAATATCTATTTTAAATGATTGTTTATTGCTTAATTTTTATTTGTAGGGAAATCTTCAAGAATAAAGTGAAAAATCTGTCAACAAACTAGTCCTTCAAATATCATTTTTCGTGAAATTTAAGTATCCTCAAATAATCCAAAATTACAATATATCGACAATATGTTTCGAACTTGCTGCTAAAACTTCGTCAATACATAAGCGGCGCTGATCCCAAATTTCGGGTTGGTATTCGTCGGTTAAATGCATGGCATTATATACCAAATACATTTCCGCGGAAAGCGCCGCCTACACGCTCAGTGATGGAACTAAATCAGTATAAAAATCTTCATTTTATCGCCTTTTCGAACCCGACCATTATTTCGTCCCGTGTGCGTCCCAACCCTCCCAGACAATTTCACATAGCTAAAACCTTGTCAAGCCCGAGGCAGGGTCCGAGTTCGTCGGATTTGGTTTGAATTCGTTAGCAATATGCAGCGAAACGGGTGTGTATAAACGCAAATATAAATATATATATATATATATATATATATATATATATATATATATATATATATATATATATATATATATATCAGCATGTTTGAAACAATCTTTATATATTTACAACTTGAAACATCTGACAACATTTATCAATAGTGAGTTGGTACTTAATAAGAAGTCATTTGTCTTACAATTCCTCCTCCTCCTCCTGTTTTCAAATATAAACTATTACTATGAACATGGCTGTATATGAAGCAAAAATGTGTTGAATTGTAATAAGTTTCAATTTTTTAGATTCCTGGTGACATCAATAAATCAATTGAAGACTATAGGTTGAAAATGTACGGGATGGAACAAACTGTTCAACCATATATACTGGTAGAAGGACCAACATTACTAAACATCAATGCCATCTATGTTGTTGTGGATACAGTAAAATTCAAGTGTGATTCTGTGCTTGAGGTTGTTGATTTGACCATCAAACTCTTTCATGTTTGTAAAGCCTGTTATTCAAAACAAAGTGAATTTTTTTGGATTCTTATTGAAAAAGCATTTTACCAGATTTCCACCAGTCAAGATAAAGTGATACCATTCCTCCTAGATTTGATTGAATCTTTGAAAGACTGTGACTAAAATTTGGCACGATCTGGAGCAAAAAAAAAGAATATACCTGTATTTCTGATTTTCACTTGATAAATATTCGGTAACTCTTTTCATCCAATATGAAGTGCAACTTTTGTGAAAAACATTTGAAAAAACCAAATATATTCCTTTCGCATTTGAACGTTCACCATGGAGTTTCAAATACTTTTACGTGCACTGATGGCACTTGTTCTAGAGTTTCCCATAGAAGAGATGCATATAAACAACACTTAGTTAGTAGTCATTTGGCTGGAGTTTCAGAATATCCTTCCTGTTCATCATCAAAAATACTCAATGATGCTGATACTGAGGTAACTCCTAACAAAACCAAATATAGTTTGAATAGTTCCGATCAAATGAATGAGAACATAGGGTTAACTGAAGGAATGCCAGAAAAACTTCCCACTTTGAATATTTTTTGCAATTTGTTATAGATAAGTTCATTTCAAGTCTTTATAATTTACTCTCTTTGAATCGTTCATTGATACAATATATTATAACCACAGTTTCAGACATATTCTCTTCCGGAATAATAAGTATGTTCAAAGATTATATTTTATCAAGCAAGAATGTTGATTCTCCCCCCCCTTTTATTTTTTGAACGGGTCAACTCAAAAAATTGAAACTTGGGATAATGAAATTGATGCATGAATAGTATATTTTGGAGTCAAATTGACAGATGAAATTTTCAAGATGGCGACTGGGCGCCATCTGGGAAAAAAAATTGAAAGGGGGGTCTTGTGACACATCCTTTTGAAGCTCCTGGCGAATACTTCACAACCCTAGAATATAAAGTCAATATCTTCACCTACTACAAAATGACGGAACATTTAATAATTACCGGCATACAAACACATTAATATCGATACATCTAGAAATATTTGTTTTTCTTGCCAAATGGCAATCCCAAGAACCCGATAAGGTTTTATAGGTTATTTTTTGTTCAAACAAAAAATGACAAGAAATGTCAGTACGACAACGAACATCATTGTTCAGTTAAAATATTCTCATTTAGTTTTCGGTTTTACTAGTAAATAGGTACCACGTGAACTATCTCTAAAATGGTCAATTCTCGTCCATTGGAAGAAAAAATCGAAGCGATTTTTATCAACGGTGCGACGCGTAACTTTCACGAAACCGAAAGAATTTTTGATGATCGTTTCCCGAATCGTCCTATCTGTAGAAAATATTTAAGGGAACTTGTAACCAAATTTCCAACTATCGGCAGTGTACAGAACAAAAAGCCCCCAGGTCATCCGTCCATTCCGGAAGAACAGCAAGTTCAAATAATTGGTTAGTCTACTTCCTCCGTCGCGAATGTTTGTGAGGTGTGTCCTTCCACTGTGTGAGCTTTAAGGAGGTAGTCATCCCTACAAAATAAAATGTACAAGAAATGAGGTATAAGCAATCATCACATCAAGCATAAGCTCACAAATTTTTTATGACGTCTATATTTTACAACCCAACATGTATTATGAAATATTTGGGAAACCTATCCGATTGTTGGCATATGGAAACCATTGTATTCATTGAACTAAATTTAACAGGGGAACTGTATTTGAATATGCTGGAAAATACTGTTGACCCTCTAATCACCGAAATCGTCGGAGCGAATCCTAATGAATTCGATATGGATATTGTATTCCAACAAGATGGAGCACCACCACATCACTACTGTCAAGTAAGAAACTATTTGAATAATACTTTCCCCGGTCGTTGGATTGGCAGTCGAAGTCCTACGGAATGGCCAGCCCGCTCGCCAGATTTGATACCTGTAGACTTTTTAATGGGGCTATTCGAAGCAAAAGGTGTACGAAACTGAACCTGCTTCAATATTGGATATACGGCAGAGAATAATAAATATTTGTAGAAATATCGACCTTACTGTGTTTGAAAATGTTCGGCGTGAAATATCGGATAGGCTGTTCTTATGTCAAGCAGTTCAAGGCAACCATGTCAAGCAGTTCAAGGCAACCATTTCGAGCACCTTCTGAACTGAACTCAGCTTCTTTCCTCAAATTATGAAGTTAAACGTCGATGTATCCAGGCAATTATTAAATGTTCCGCCATTTTGTAGTAGGTGAAGATATTGACTTTATATTCTAGGGTTGTGAAGTATTCGTCAGGAGCTTCAAAAAGATGTGTCATGAGACCCCCCTTTCAATTTTTTTTTTCTCAGATGGCGCCCAGTCGCCATCTTGAAAGTTTCATCTGTCAATTTTACTCCAAAATATAGTATTTATGCATCAATTTCATCATCCCAAGTTCCAATTTTTTGAGTTGACCCGTTCAAAAAATAAAGGGGGGGGGAGAGACATTAAAGAAAAGCACTGTACAGACTATTAGGTTCGAAGCAAAACACAAAGAATTTAAAACTGATGCTAATGTTGTATCAAGAAGAAAAAACATTTCATTCGCATTATCATTAAGGATTCAGCTTAAATTATGTCATCGTCTCTTGTCCAGAAAAGGTTTACATGAAACTTGTTCCATGGTTGTGCCCTACCGAATTTCCGAGGGCGATAGGTTAAGGACTTTTAGGTCCCATTCCAAGTTGATTTGTAGTAGTTACAGTATTAGTTGGTACGAAAAAAATGGCACGAGATTCAATAATAAGAGTGTTTTAATTTTTGATATTGATGATTTTCCACAATTCTGTAAAGTTGAACATATAATTTTTTGGGGAAAATTTTTTTTTTTTTTTTTGGGATTTTTTCACATTTGAGAAGTTATGAGATTGAATTATATGAAAATAAATTCGAAATGTTTGATTTCTCTATTTTTGAAAACTGTGTTCCAGGAATTCTTTTTGTTGCATCAGGTAACAAAAAATATGTTACCAAATTTTAATGGAGACTGTTTTGTTCCTATTGTTATATATCATTACTGATTTGTATTTAAGTTTTCAGTATTATTAGGCTGTATTCAATACCGACCGTCCTACCCAGCTATCCCAAACTAGTACTGAGAAAATCTTTTTTCAGGGTGTCAAATCCATTTTTTATACATATTTCTTATTTTATCTGGATCTCTTTTGAGCGTATAGGGTATGGCCTGGCCATATGAATATATTAGCCTAAGAGCTGCTGGATATTTCTGGGGAGGTACTTTATAGAAGCTGAAACTCAGTGCTATAGTTTATTTTCCTCACCTGATCGTGGACCCATTTATTGATTTCGAAAGAGCATGAATCGCATTCTCACGATTAATTCTCAGCTTTTGTCAACAACCTTTTTTTAAAGAAAAAAATCTATTTGTGAAATTCATAACTTGCAAATTAACCACTATCTTTCATGTCAATGAAACGGTCATAAGGGAGGTTAAAAAAATCAGCTTCTATAAAGCACCTCGCCAAAAATCTTCACTAGCTCCTATTCTATTCAGATACTCTTGATGATTTAAAACAATCATTTCAACATGAAGTATTATATTATTCGAAGAATAAAAGGAACTGATTTTGATAGGGTGGTAGTTGTATACAGAAGAATTATATATTTTATTTTATGTTACTGTTCAGTTGATACTTGCAATACATTTTTTGTTAAAATTTCATATCCTGACGTCATTACCTAGGAAGGTCTTTTCCAAGAGATATTCAAAATCTTTATATCTTACTATTTAATTCGAATAATTTTCATTCGTAGTCGTGGATGTGTCTGGACGAACATAAATCTTATAATTCATTTAACCTTCCGTCGGGCGCGGCCGATCAGATTGATACAACGCAAATGTTTCGTGCTGGTACTTTCGACTCGTAAACAGTCGGCAGTTACCGTCACTAGTATCTTCCTACCTCCCACCCATCTACGCAATGAGACTGGTTAGTTCTAAATGATCTTTGGGGAAGGTATCTGAATATTGTTCAGATTGATACACCGCGCCTATACCCGTTACAAAATAAATTTTGTGAATTTGTTACTTTGTCAATTATTTTGGTAAGTGCTATCGATTTATACTACTACTGTTTACATTTCATTATTCACGTATTATATTTTTCACATACGTACTCTATAAATATCAAATTACTACAATGCGCCCGATTGAAGATTTTTTTTATGTTAACATAATCATATGTGTTTTAGGTTGGGAATACGTTGATCATGGAAAGCTGTAGTGAAAAATATGATCTAGCGGATCCTAAAGATATTGAAGAGCTACAAAGAATGATGTTCGAAGATGACGAAGCCGACTTACAGGACGATATTGATGATGAAGAGGATACAGATGGTGAATATGCTGTCGAATCTCGTGAAGGCGATTCAGATACGGAGCAGGAGGCTAGTGACGACGATGACGATGATGAGAATGGATCTAACTTAGATGATAACAATTTTTTTTAAGAGAAAAAATAAGGGAAAGATGATCATAGAAAAAACAAAATGGAATAAAAATGTCCCATTACGAAGAGTTCGTTCAAAACCACATAATCTCATTCGCAAGTAACCAGGTGTAATAGGTACTGCAAGAATGGCAAAAACTCCTTTAGAATGTTGGAGCTGCATTATGGATGACGAGATATTGAGAGTAATTGTACAACAAACGAATCAATTTATTGAAAATTAAAGTATTATTCAAACGCGATAGAGATGCCAAACCTATAGACATTATTGAGCTGAAGGCATTTATGGGTCTTTTATATTTAGCTGGTGTTTACAGAGGTAATAGACAAAGTTTGGAAGACCTTTGGGGATCCGACGGGGACGGCATTGAAAAATTTCGACTTGTCCTAAACATCAAAAGATTTAGATTTATTATGCGTTGTATGCGATTTGACGATAGGACCACGAGAGATGAAAGAAGAAAACCCGAAAAAATTGCAGCAATTAGAGAAATCTTCACAATGCTGGTACAAAATTCACAGAAGTCCTATAGTCTGGGACAAAATGTAACGATTGATGAAAAACTAGAAGGATTCCGGGGAAGATGCGGTTTTGTACAATATATCCCGAATGAGCCCAATAGGTATGGAATTAAGATATACGCACTGGTTGATTCTCAAGTTTACTATCTATATAATTTGGAAATATATACAGGATTACAACCTGAAGGCCCATTCCGATTGAGCAATTCACCATCGGATGTTGTTCTACGACTTTGCCAACCTATATATCAGACCGGACGAAATGTAACTGCAGATAACTGGTTTACCAGTATTCTATTGATAGATGAGTTGCGAAGTAAAAACCTCTCTTACGTTGGAACAGTAAAAAGAAATAAGGTCGCAATTCCACCGGAGTTTCTGCCAAATAACAAGAGAGCTGTTAATAGTAGCTTGTTTGGTTTCAAGAAAGGGTGCACCATAGAGAAACTAAAAATAAAGAGAGTTGTCAAACCTGCAGTAAAAGTTGGCACCACGTTTAGACAGTGGCGACATATCTCGCAACTGGCCGAACTAAATACAGTTGGTAAAACCGATTGAGATAAGGCGGGTTTTTCAAATGTGTTACTTTTATATGATTGATATGGTATATATTTCATAAGTGACGATTTGCCATTCTTGTATTCCGTATGAATTGTTGTATCATATGAAATACAGGAATGGAAAATCGATCACTAATAAAATATATACAGTAATCGATTCGTAGAATCTGTTAGTTCGTTCGAGGTTAAATAAAGTTTCAAAGTAAATCTTTATTTCATGATATCAAGAACATAAAATCGATATAAAAATAAAAATAAATTACACTTAAATCAAATAACCAAAATAAAAACAAATTACATTTACAACAAACCTTCAATAATTTTGTTCATTTATTAGCACAAAAGAGAACAAGTAGGTATACTTAACAAATACTCCAGTTTGATGATAATCTTCGTACTTCCTCAAATGGTGATAGGAAATGGAAACTGATGGGAGGAAATAAGTATCAGTTTCTGGAAAAATTTCTGCAACTGATGGATGGAAATAGGTATCAGTTTGTGAAAAGCAGCTTATATTTTACCTTGTGAAAGAATATTTCGAGGAATTTCAGCGTCAACTCGAATAACAAAACATTCCATTTTCGACGTGGGGTTCATAATTCAAGTCCATAGTATAATTTCTATAATTAATTTTTCGATGTCAATTAACAGTAGAATTATTCTGAAATTATTACGTGGTTTGTCATTTTCTGACAAATGTCGAAATTGGAAAGTTATCATGTCAGTCGTCTGTTGATTGCGGGCAGCGCCTCCATGCGCGACTGGCCGTACCAAAAACTTGGTGGTCAAGATCGCCAATGTTTAAACAGTCTCTTTATTTTTAATTTGTCTATGGGGTGCACTTTGGTATCTTATGTTCCTAAAAAAGGAAAATGTGTGATTTTGGCTTCAAGTTTACATGAAGATAACTCTATCGATCTTGATACCGGAGATAAAAAAAAACCATCCGTAATTACCTTTTACAATAGTACTAAAGGTGGAGTTGACACGACAGACAAATTGTGTGCCTCATTCAATGTGGACAGAAATACTCGCCGTTGGCCCATGGTAGTATTTTTTGCTATGGTAAATATTAGCGGAATCAATGCTCAGGTACTATATTTTGGCAATGGTCAAGATGTTATTCGAAGAAGAAAATTTTTGAAAGCTGTATCACACGCATTAGTTTCACCTCATATGACTCGACGAAGGTTACAGACATCAGGGATTCATACCAGCCTGCAACAACGCCTGAAAAGAATTATGCCAGTAGATCAAGAACAACAAAAAGAAAATGAAAATGTAGGAAAACGCAAAAGATGTCATATTTGCATAGGACAAAGGCGATAACAGAATATATTTGCAAAAAATGCAAAAACCCCATTTGTCTCATGCACATAGAAAGCTTTTGCAATGTTTGCAGTCGAACATTGACAGAAATATCACAAGATACCATAGATGACGAGATGGTGTAATGATTTAGAAGTTTTGAATTTTTTATATTACAGTAAAGTATATATATATATATATATATATATATATATATATATATATATAGGTGTTATTTAAAATTTTAATTTTTTAATTAAAAAATCTTGTTTTAAATATTTTGTACAGGTAGAATGTACTTACGAAATATATCTACATATATAATATATCTAAAATTAAAATTTATTGTAGTTATTTACAAAGTATTAGAGTCTAACAGGCGCGTGATCATTTTGATACACCGCGCCCGGTTTTGTTAAGTTTAGGACCGCGCCTGCCGGAAGGTTAAGAAATACAGTAATGACATAATTCTCATGATTTTTATTTTTCAGGATCGACTAGTGGTGGGCCTATTCAAAATCGAGTCTGTGGCATCTCGAAAACTGATGTTATACACAAGGAAAAAGTTTATTTACGGCAATATTGTGTTTTGAAGCTCTGCGAAACAAATCTCCGAAATCATGCCAAGCTTTTTTGGTTCCGCAGATATGTACGTGAAAACTATCCATAACCTTTTCTCTCTTAAATCTCCTGAAACTAAATGTGTGTTATTAGTCGCCGTCTTGTTAAAGAGCTTCAAAATACGAAACTTGCGGCAATTCCAACGACCTCACGGTTTTCGAGATATTCATCCAAAGCGTAGATTCGAATTTGAATGGCCCTGTATAATCAATTTGAATAATTTTTTTATTTGAAATCATTTCTGAATATTTTAGTTGACAAAATATTATTTCATTACAATTCAAACGATGTTTTCTTTTCATGAAACCTTTTGTTTGAACTACTAACATAATTCGGGTGTTGAAACAATAATTCGTTCGTCGAATTGAAACATTTTGTCGGAAGTATAATGGGATAACATTCACCCAAACAGATATTCTGTTCGATAAATTACCAAAACATTTTCATACTACAAGATAATTTGTAAATTCAAAAATCCGTTTAAAAAACGAAGAGACTGAAGGTACTGATTAACAAAATATTTCGTTCATTTTGATTTGTGTAGTTTCCACTTCAATAAATATTTTGTTCAATCAAACGATGCCCTGAATGAGTTAACAAAATATTCCGTTGGTTCGAATCAAACTCAAATCAATATACTGAAAGGTAATGTTGAAATATCAAATCATATGATCGACTGAAACATCTGATGTTTTCAAGAAGAGAAAAAGATATTTTCTATCAACAAAACATTTAATCAATTGGAAGCAAATTGCATTCAATCTAAAAGGATTACAGAGAAGCAAATCAATGATAATATTTGTTTCATTCGAATTATTATTCAATTGTGGGATACTGACACTTTTATTTATTCGAGTTGAACTTTTTTTCTGCGTGCAACAACAAGAATAATCACCTGAATCTGAATTGAGCGATAATGACGATGATCCAGAGTGCTTATTCTGCGGGGAGACCTATTTATGTTCCCATAAGGACGATGGATGGATACAGTGCTCTGAATGTAAAAAATAGGCACACGAAGCATGCGCTGAAGTGGACAAAAATGACGCTGATTTTTATATTTATGACTGTTGTGTTTAATTTATATTAATTTTAGGGGGGCCACTTTAGCCATATATTTGGGGCGAAGTGGTCCATTTACATGAATTGACCATTTATTTTCTCAAGAGTTATACCTTCTGTTTGAAAAATTCAAATATATATATATATATATGTATATATATATATATATATATATATATATATATATATATTAAACGTCAATACTTTACGTATCTACTGCTATGGGGGATTCCTCATTTTAACAAAATATTCTGTTGGTTCGAATCAAACTCAAATCAATATACTCAAAGGTAATGTTGAAATATCAAATCATAAGATCGACTGAAACATCTGATGTTTTCAAGAGGAAAAAACGATATTTTCTATTAACAAAACATTTAATCAATTGGAAGCAAATTGCATTCAATCTAAAAGGATTGCAGAGAAGCAAATCAATGATAATATTTGTTTCATTCGAATTAATATTCAATTGTAGGATACTGACACTTTTATTTATTCGGGTTGAACTTTTTTTCTGCGTGTAACAACAAGAATAATCACCTGAATCTGAATTGAGCGATAATGACGATGATCCAGAGTGCATATTCTGCGGGGAGACCCATTTATGTTTCCATAAGGACGATGGATGGATACAGTGCTCTAAATGTAAAAAATAGGCACACGAAGCATGCGCTGAAGTGGACAAAAATGTCGCTGATTTTTATATTTATGACTGTTGTGTTTAATTTATATTAATTTTAGGGGGGGCACTTTAGCCATATATTTGGGGCGAAGTGGTCCATTTACATGAATTGACCTTTTATTTTCTCAAGAGTTATACCTTCTGTTTGAAAAATTTAAATATATATATAATAAACGTCAATACTTTACGTATCTACTGCTATAGCGCTTTCTCATTCATTCTATTATATACAGCCTGTATCAGGATTTCAATCTTAGGGTGACCACTTTGCCCCGGCTTCCCCTACTATACACCTCGGAAATGATAAACTGGAATTCGATATCTTTTCGTCGGCGGACGTTGAACGTATTTCTATTCTAGTCGTATGAGTCTTGAGGGTTCAGGAAGCCCCACACTTTGTATCGAAAAGTAGATTTTTCTTCAAATCACTTTTCACAGTTCAGTTGTATAATTTCAAGTTATTTTCCAGTAGAAGAGTTCTACAGAGTTTCAGTGATCAGCGTTCACAGTTTTCCAGTAAGCAGTGCCACACGGGAATTATGCAGGGGGTGACATGACAGTTTTCAGTATAGGCACTTGGCCTGCAGTGTTGGCAATTGGCTTGCCATTCGCAACACGGTAGGGACCAGGGGTACGGTTGATCCAACGGAGGAAGAGGCTCTGCAGGTCGACTTGAGTCAAGTCAGACTGCATCCCTTCGCAAATGACGAGTTTTAGAGGAGACGGGTAGTAGCAGGTGCGAAACCCACTGATGGAAAGATGGGGCGGTACCCAAATTGATGACGGTTCTTCGGCTGGGTCAAAACGGTGTTTTGGACAGTACGATGGAGAATGAGAGCTGGAAGGCGTTTCTTTGGGGCACGACGAGCGTGTCGCCTCTGGGAGAAAATGCGATGGGAGAGAATGGCAAACAGACAGCATTGAGGAGAAATGGTTTGAATCCGGGCTAAATTGAGAGTGGTGATAGAGAGCGTAGAGACTCTGCCTAGCATATCTGAATGCGAAGACCTTGAACCAACTTGATCCGGATTCAAACAAAAGCACTAGGAGAATACCGAGGCCCTGCAAATAAGCAGCTCGGATCCAAGTCGCCGGCGAGCATGAGAAGAATCGAGGGATTGCAATGGCAGCCCCGAATGGGGTTGAGAATGGAATTCAGAGTAATTCAGTTTTAAGTATCCAGGAAGAATAGCTTTTCACGTTGAACATGCTCCCCGAGAATCTGTATAATTCTCAGATTTTGGATTCAAGAGGTCCCACGGATACCAGAGGGTCTGCCGTGCAACTCCAAGAGAAGAAAAGGACAGCCACAACCACTTCGTTTCGTCGTATTCGTCTGGTTTCCTGTAATCGTTTCAGTAGCAGATAGGGCTACCCTCGAGGCCGGAGTAGAGCCCTCGGTTGGTCACTTTCGATTCGTTTCAGTATGGAATATCGTCTGTTTCCAAGTGTTTCTTGGAATTGTCGTTTTTGCCGTTGCGCAATCTTCAATATCATTTCAGAATGAGTCACCTTCCTGAACCAAGCTCTCAATCCTTCGTTGTTGGCGAAATCTCCTCTGTATTTCTTAGAGGTAGCATGATTAGTACCAACTTTTGAGGACATTTTCCGACGGCAGGAATTTGTTAACTGTCCTTTCTAGAGTAGCTTTAGGGCCTAGAGTGATCCTCCTTATGGTGGTACTCGAAGCCACACTCTCGCTGGAGCCCGTCAGGTACACCGAGAGGCCCTAAGGAACAGTAGTATGTGAAGTGAAAATGGGGCATCGTGATACCGCCACTCTGTTGCGGTACCCTGAAGGCTGAGTCGGTCGTAATGGCAATATAGCCACAATGTGGAAATATTGTTATTCTTCTAACCAAGGCACAGTGCATATCTCGTGTGGATTGCTGGACATGAGGGTCACCCCAAATTGCCCCGTAATCTTGACTTATCTCTGCTCGGCCCAGATCCACACGGATTGTAGGAATATGCAATGATACTTTGCATGACGGTCCTAACTGAATTGCCATACACTCAGTAAAGTTGAGGAAGTGCCTAGAGAGTTGACTTTGGGTATTTGTACAAATTCGCAGTGTTTCGGGAAAGAGATTTGCAGCTCGTGTTAAATTTCGCGGATTCAGGCAACTCCAACAAAGTAACTTCTTCAAAGTGAAAATCGCCTATTTAGACGAAAGTTCCATTTTTACTAAAAATACGTTACTTGGTTTTTGGATGTTTGTAATGGGACACCCGTTACATTCGTGAAAGCATTACAATTCAATTTTATAGGGTACGGAACCCTCAGACTTTTTACCCATTTCGTATTTGACGTTTTGGATTAGTTATGTAACACTCGCAAGTTCGACCGACTCGTACTTGGAGTTTTGTTCAATTTGGAACATATCATTTTCAAATCCAACTCACACTTGGCATTTTTAAATCCATAACTTTCACGAGTGGCACCCAATTGCATTTCCAATTGTTCCATGGGGACAGTCTGTACAAGTAAAAATAGTGAAAGCGAATATTTTGGTGAAAATATTTCGATTTAGAAATCACGGGATTTCATAGAAAAATGTATCTGTAGAATTAACAAAGGTCAGAGTACCCGTATTCCAAATTTATCGTTAAAATTCGAATGTGTGCTAGAAATGCTTTGGCGAAATTCGCAAAGGCACTGACTGTGATTCCCAGTACATCAGGCACGACAGCCACTGGTTATCACGAATAGTTGCAGGATTTTCCCAAAGTATAATTTTATTGGAATGTTATGAAAACAAAACAGAAATGCCAAGCGTTATGAGACACGGCCGTCGCCGGCGTTTTGGATTATCGATTTCTAATTATACCTGACCACCACAACACTTGACTTTATAATTCGTAAAAGGGACAGCGCCACAGATTAAGGTCAGACCGGTTGTTAACCCGAGACGAACTACATTTCTGTAATAATTTTCAAGATTTTTTTTTTGAAATATAAAGTAAAACTATTTTTCTAAATGTTTGAAAAAGTTTCAGAACGAAATATACCTGAGAAATAAATCAAACTAGCAATTTTGGAAACTGTGAGCGGGCAACGCCCCTTTTGCAAATTCTAGCCAATAGCGAGCCGCCTTCCGATTTGCCAGTCTTATATAAGCGCGTGACTTTCTCACTCGCAAGCTCGACTGTTTTGTTCAGCCAGTCTGTTCAAACGATGGGGGTCTGTTAGTTGACTATCGCAATTTGAGCATCTACATGTTTTCAAAATAGTATTTCTCTTCGCATCGCATTGTTTATTTGTCCTCGTTAATAGCGACGTTCAGTGGAACTCGCAAGTGATCGTCTTCGTTGAAAGTATAGCTACGACTATATATAAATTTTAGGAAATAATTGGAAGTGTTTGGCCTACAAAAATTATCGGACCTAACGACATTATCATTACTTGATTGTTGCCAACAATCAAGTTTTTACGAAAGAATTCTTGGCATCGAATCCGGCAACCAATTCCCATCCCTCGCCATATTCCAGTCTCTAGCCGTGACAGCCGAGCTGAAATCGGGGTGATACTGGGTGTGGAAAAGTACTTATTCGAATTTTGCAGGTAGATAGAAAAGCGCAGCGAGCTAGGCATGAAAAATCGAAAATTATTCAGTGTTTCGTAGGGTATTTAGGGACTCGTACGACATTCGTAGGTCCGCTTTCAAATGAAAGAGCGATGCAGGGTGCTAATGTCGAGCTAATTGGATTTTTATGAGTTTCAGATTTATGATAGGGCTTCGTGATCGTGGTAATAGGGGCCCAAATAGTTTTCACACACTTGAGATCCGTGGCGAAGAATTTCTTCAAATTATTATGATAATCAAGTACAAATTTCAAAGGCAAAGGGCCGAAAATTTCAGAAGTTAATTTTTCGAAGGCAAATAGCCGAAATTCCTCAGAAATCATTTTTCTGAGGCAAATAGCCATTATTTAATAACTTTATTTCTACTATGAAAAGATCTTTTCTATAGGTAAATAATTAGAGTTATTAATTATTCATTTTTCTTTGAAAGGTTGTGGAAGTTGCTGAGTAGATATTGATAACTTTGATTTTCTCTTGTTTCCCTAATAAGTAAATTTTTGGAGGGGGTTTGGTCGCCCATTCGAATAGATTTCCGGAACTCACTCCAAACTTGAGCTGGCTGGAGGTGAAAATTATCTTGTTTTTTTTTAATGGAGCCTGCCAATACGTTACATGACGCCGAGCCAACGTGGGGCTTTCCGAATAATAATATAGCAGTAATACAAAATTGCGAGATAATTAGTAATATGCGGGAATCACAGAATGTAGCTTTTTCTACACCGGAAGTCCAGGCGTTGGCGAATCGAAATAGGGAAGTTTCAATGAACTGTGATCAAGAAGAAAATGCCGTAGGTACAACGATTTTTCGGGCAAAGGATTGCCGAGAAAAGAATCGCACCCCTTTGAGAAAAATTCTAGATTCGGTTCCACGCGCGAAAACTTGCATAGAATCAAATTCTACAGGAAGTAGTTCCCTGTATAACAACAGAACCCATCTTATTAGGGGTAATCGGAACAAAGTAAATTTTAATGAAAATATCAATCTACAACCGAAGAAAATTTCGTAAAATTTTAAAATGCCTCCGAGACAGGGTTCTCAGAGGGTGTTGCAATTAGGCAGTTCAAACGAACAATTGGCTTCGACCGTAACATTGCCATCATAGAGAAATGTTATTTCTCCTCTTTTGTAGCTTCGGACTCTCTAAATGAAAACCAAAGGCGCCCAAATAATGAAATGTTAGCTCGAGCTAAGCGACAAGTAGGCAATCAAGTTCTTCAACCCCGATTGGGAAATGTAGGAGAACACCGAGTTTTCCCCACAAATAGAGAGGAAATCAAGAGGGAACTTCTATTGAGAGGTTAGCCTCGCTGTTACTTCAACATATGAACAATAACGGTACAAAGAAAATTGATGAGCAACGCCTCCGGTATTTTCAGATACAAATACCGAAAATCCGCATTTTTTCCTACAGAAAATGGTACACGAACTTGGAAAACATAATATTCCGCGAGATGAGTCTGATGAAGTATTATTTATTTTTCTTGGGAAAGTCCCTTTGTGGCAAAGTACGACTCAAAAGAGTTAGTCGCGAGAATAACGAGCAAATTTTACGGGAAAGCCCAGCAAAAATCCGAGCCTGTCGATATTTTCATAGCTGAAAAACTCACGTTCGCATATAGGCTGGTGTCCAACTTTTCCGAGAGGGAAATAATATTCTTGGATGTGGAATCATTGTTACCAAAAATACGCAGTCACTCACGTGGAATTATGATATTTGATGTAGTCCAACTCTTCGAGTTGTGTTTAGGTATCGAACAAGATCTGAGTGCGTTTGGTGCGTTGTCATAAACCACGACACAATCGAACTGGAGGGCACAGAATAGTCCGAGCGACGTTTCGACCCCAAATTCTTATCATCACGACGTTGCGAGAAATAACGTCCGACCGCAAACCCAATTCACAAGTAATGTGAATAGGTCTCAGGGCACTGATAGCTCACAAATTAAGAATACGGGAAAAGCCCGTAATTTCCAACAAAACGTTAACAATAATCGGAATTTTTGCCGGCTGCGTACAAACCATAGTAATTTCCAGCCTAATGGAAATGCACGGACACAAAATCACAATAATGTGCCTCCGAGGAATAATCCTCCGAATGGCAATAATAATACGGATAGAAATCAGGGAAATTAGAGGCGAGGCGACCATCTAACGACGGTGGTACGTCTAGCCGAATTAGAAATGGTTTAGATTGTATGAATCAAATTGAGGGGGAGAGTAACGTGGTTTCTCATTCACCAAAAGTTGGTAAAAACGAACAATGGGGAATTAATCAGGAAGAGTCCCTGGTTTCATTGGGTGACGACACTATATTTGGTAGGTCGTTGCCTAGGATTGAAGTAGTAGTGGGCGGTCAAAAGGTGTTGGCTCTTGTGGATACGGGGGCCACCTCTAATTTGATTAGGCCGGATCTGATAAAAGATGAAGATCTGACTGGTTTAATGCACCCGTCCGTAGTTCGCTTGGGGTGTAAGGAGAACTCGAGTCAGAGTTTACTCCGAGTTGCGGTTCTCGTGGAAATCGGGAAAGAAAAGTTTGAGGTAATGGCATCGGTGTTGCATAATCTGAATGAGAAGATTATTTTGAGGATGCCATTCCTGACAGCAACCAGTGCGATGTTGGACGTGGTCCACGAGTGTTTGTACTTCGGAAAGGAAGTCAGGTAGATCGCAACATGGGTTTCTCCCGATGAATTGTAGAAAAAGTTATTAGTAGCGTACCACCGGTAGTATCGGTTGTAGAGATAGCAAAAAATCTTTCCGTTTCAGTTTCGGAACGTGAAGGAGAAGAGTTCCTCGAAGCGGAGGAGTTTGGGGGTTTAATAGGTCGGGATAAAGTCGCGGGCTTCGAGGAGGAGTCCTCAGGTGAAGAATATGAAGATTCAGAATACGAGGCTGAATTTTTCGATGGGGAAGTTTGTTCCTCATTGGTATTGGAAATTATGTTGGACAATGAATTCAACATGGAATTGAATTCGGCTAATAGGGACGAAGAAGAGGTGCTTTTTCAAATCAAATATTATATCATCAGGCGAACCCTGTGGAGAGGAGGGCCCAAGAAGTTAAGAAACTTCTACGAATCGCCTTAAGATTGCAGCTACAGGAGTGTCTTCCTCGTACCTTCTATTGTGTTATGAGTTGCCAAGGCCCGGAGAATGAGCTACGCCGGCTCAACGCCGTCGGACGGGGCGGTTAGTCGCGCGACAAGATCGCGTGGATGCGGCTAAGGATTATTCACAGAAGTATCGGGATAAAAAATTTCCGCATCAGGATGATCCTTGTGTAAGTTTTGAGCCAGGCCAGTGGGTACTGTGCAGGAATTCTAAAAAAACACAAGGAAATTTCGGTCAGACTTGGGTTGGTCCTTGTCAAGTTGTTAGACAAGCAGGGGAGAATTGCTACGTTGTCTTGAAGGGCGGCGCACAGTGGAACACACACGTGAATGATCTAAGGGCTGCACCTGATCCCCGCTAAGGACAAGAAGAAATCGATCCTCGGCCACCCCCTCGCGGAGATAGGAAACAAGGGGAAATTGAAATCTAATTACAATATCACCCTGTATATAGTACTCATAGGAATCTTATGGATTTAAAAGTATTTGTACACATGAGAAAATTCCTCCGTGTGACATAGTGAACCATTCATTGTAAATACCCGTGTCATTAGTTTTGAAAGCACAACCAAACAAAGTACAGTGAACTCAATAATTTTAGTATTCAATAATGAAGTATGATAACTTCTGGTTTCCTTGAGAAATCTTCTAGTATATAAATATGTTTTTTTGTAGACTTAAATAAGTCTGATAAAATACAAGGAAGCCCAGTAATATCATTTGAAAAGGATTTGTTTCAAACAAACAACGATAAGTCTGATAGTGGTGATAATATACAGTAGACTGTAAAAATATTATCGAAATTTTATCGTCGAATCTCAGTGGAGTTCGTGAATGATCGAAGCTTAGAACTTTGAAAAGTTACCCTAGAAAGATCTATAAGAGAGTTTGGATTTTAAATCATGATAAATAAATTTGTACTAACCTTTCGTATGGGACGTTCGATAAGTGCTATACTCTTGGCCTCGGTTGGTCTGTTAACTGAGTTCTCTCTTTGAGGGGGATTGTCCCCAAAGAGTTTTTGTTTTTCTAGACGGTACGGGAGTCTGAAAGAAATAAATATATTTTTATTTTGGGCGTAGAGCCAAACTTAGAATAGGACGTGTAGTTATAAGGTGGAAATGTACCAGTTGGGCTAGGGAAATTACAATGTTAGCCCAGTGGGTAGTTGGGCATAAGTGCCACAAAATGTATACTGTTTTCAACAATGAAGAAAAAAAAAGAGAGGCCTTTTTTGAGGCGTGGGCACCATGAAAATGCTATTAATGGTGTGTAGTTGACCAATATTTTCACCAACGACCTTTCAATGGGGGGACGTGTCATAATATGCCATTTTAGGCACATTTCTATGATAATTTTAATGTTTTTTTTTCGAAATATAAAGTAAAACTATTTTTCTAAATGTTGGACAAAGTTTCAGAACAAAATAATCATGAGAAATAAGTTAAATTAGCAAGTTTGAAAAGTGTGGGCGGGCAACGCCGCTTTTGCAAATTCTAGCCAATAGCGAGCCGCCATTAGGTTTGCCAGTCTAATACAAGCGCGTGACTTTCTCACTCGCAAGCTAGTCTGTTTTGTTCAGCCAGTCTGTTCAAACGCTGGGGCAGCAAGTCGTTAAAGAGATTCACGGATATTTTGCTCACAGTAGCAAGAGACAAAGGGAATGATCAGAATTTCAAGAGTTTGTAAATTCAGAAAAACATAAAATATTACAACACTATGACATTCGTTGGTTGTCATTACATTCGTGTGTGAATAGGATTCTCGAGCAATGGGATGCGCTAAAAACTTATTTTCAAGGCTAATATTTGCTTGACAAAAACATTTCCCCCCAATTCTTATATGAACAATTTAATGACAATGTTTTAAAACTATATTTCTATTCACTTTTGCCAAATATTAACAAAAATAAATATAATATTCCAAGCAGATTATGCAACTGTACACATCGTTTATAAGGATGTTTCTGAAATGTTCATGTCGCTATTGAGTTGCTACATGAAAGAAAGTGTTAGGTGTTAACGTTAGCAGGGAAATTACTCGCCTAGCAAGAGACAGCACTCTAAAAAGTACAATCCAAACGTTTCTCGACCGCATGCAATCCTTTTTGGTTGTTTTTTCAAGTCAATTAAAAACACGCTTGCCATTGAATACACTGTTTGAAGATTTACAGTTTTCGTCTCCTCAACACGTTGTGTATAAAGACTCAAATTCAATAGCAAATATTATAAATGAATTTCCTAATATTGCTGATGAAAAACAAATTCAGCAAATTGATGCCGAATACCGACAATTAAAGATTGACAAAGAAGTTAGTGATTTATTAGAATCTGGTGGTATCAGTAATTCGAATTCTGTTCTGAGTGTTGACAATTTTTGGGGTGCTATCGGCAAAATGCGAAATTCTAATGGACACTTTAAATATGTAAATATTACAAATTTCGCAATGTTCAACGCTGCATGCGAAAGAATATTTTCTCAAATTAATTTAATAAAGACTGAAACACGAAACAGATTTATAAACAAACATGTAGTGTCTATCTTGCATGTTAAACAAGGCATTGGTGAGCATGACGTCCATAGGGATTACATTGCATTCATACCAACCAAAGATATGCTAAATAGAATGAATGAATCCATGTACAAAGATGAAAAAACTGAAGAATACGATGCTAACTGCAATGTTTAATTTCATTTTAATAAAAATATGGCATATATATATATATATATATATTATATGTATATATAATATATATATATATATATATATATATATATATATATTTGTGTGTATTTCAACTTTTCTTGGTTAATCACAACTGTAAATGAAGTTGATTAAGTTGGCAATATTTAGGCATTTTTCACTACAGAGGTTGGCAGGATTTGGCAGATTTCTAACCAAAGTAAGGCAGGATCTGTAGTTTACAGATGGTCACACTGCGCTGGGGTCTGTTAGTTGACTATCGCAATTTGAGCATCTACGTTTTTTTCAAAATAGTATTTCTCTTCGCATCGCATCGTTTATTTTTCCTCAGTGATGGCAACGTTCAGAGAAACTCACAAGTAATCGTCTTCGTTGAAAGTATAGCTACGACTTTATATAAATTGACGCTGTTTCATGGAATATTGGGATATTTTTGGAATCATTTTAGAAAATTTTTGGGAGTCTTTGGCCTACAAAAATTATTGGACCTAACTACATTATCATTACTTGATTGTTGCCAACAATCAAGTGTTTTACGAAAGAATTCTTAGCAACGCATCGAATCCAGGAATCAATTCCCATCCCTCGCCATATACCAGTCTCTAGTCGTGACAGCCGAGCTGAAATCTGGGTGATACTGGGTGTAGAAAACTACTTATTCGAATTTTGCAGCCACGAGAGGCGGAATAAGTGATTTTGTTGACGTCTCGGGACGTACGGGCGCTGTGTTTCCCTTAGATAGAAAAGCACAGCAAGCTGGGCGTGAAAAAGCGAGTATTATTCGGTGTTTCGTAGGGTATTTAGGGACTCGAACGACATTCTTAGGTCCGCTCTCGAATGGAAGAGCGATGCAGGGTCCTAATGTCGAGCTAATGAGATTTTTATGACTTTCAGATTTATGATGGGGCTTCGTGATGGTATTAATAGGGGTCCAAATAGATGTCCCGCACAGGTAGGATTCCTGGCGAAGAATTTCTACGAATGATTATAATAATCAGGTGGAAATTTTGAAGGCAAATAGCCGAAAACTTCAAGTGAAGGCAAATCGCCGAAATTCTTCAGAAATCATTTTTTTGAGGCAAATAGCCATTATTTAATAACGTTATTTCTACTATTAAAAGATCTCTTCTATAGGTAAATAATTAGAGTTATTAATTATTAATTTTTCTTTGAAAGGTTGTGGAAGTTGCTAAGTAAATATTGATAATTTTGATTTTCTCTTGTTTCCCTAATAAGTAAATTTTTGTAGGGCGTTTGGCCACCCATTTAAATAGATTTCCGGAACTCGCTCCAAACTTGAGCTGGCTGGAGGTGTTTTTTTTAAATGGAGCCTGCCAATACGTTACAGTCAATCCCGGTCTTCGAACACGAATCCACCAGCAGAAAGTGTTGGTCTACGTGAATCACTGCCTATTGCAAATTTCGTTAGTATTAATTTAGCAGCCGGATTGGTCATCTTCACGAAATAAACCCAGGTTGTATGTTTCTTTATCCTAAGGTTATGTAGTAGTAGTGCAGTGTCTTTTTAGAACTCGAACACTACAACTAGGCTCCTCTTTTCAGGTTATTTTCCCGCCAAATTGTAACGAACTATTGAGAATCAAAAACTTTCATTTTGTGACATGCCCGACCGAGACCGCTCACCTAAGTCCCTTGAGAGGGACAAAAACCCATCTTCTAGCGATAATAATGACGAATCTTATGAACTTTACTATGCTAAAGACACTAAATCCACTCTTATGCCGAAATTCGCAACCCAAAACCCCGAAATTCTGGAAGAAAACGAATATGCCGGTCCCCAAACCCGCTCCATGCGACTTTCAAACGCCTTATCAACATCTTCAATTCAATCGATTCCAATTTTCACCCAATCACAACCACAAAACGACCCAAAAACCAACATATCAGTCTGAAAAATCTCCCTGCTAGTTTAGTCCAACAACGGGACGCTTTTCGTTTCCTAACCCGGCGAGAAGTAGCCGGAAATAACTTTTTCAGAATCCTTACCTACTACAATAGTTAAAAGAGCGAGTCGACCTTGCCGAAATTAGGAATCGCATTCGTCACGTTTCCGGCTGTCCCACAATAGAGGTGACAAATGATATCCAAAATACGAGAAACCCCTCCAAAAATCAAACTCCCAACAGAATTGTCCCAGCTTATCATACGTCGTCAAGGACGTTGACAAACTATACACCATTCTGCTGAGAACAATTTGAATTTTACAAAATGTTGGAGAATATTCTCCAGGGCCAGGAATAAAACCACAAAAATGATCCGTGTTTTACACACGATGCCGACTCTTACAGCGATAAAATCGCTAAAGGTTTATTTATATATGGCCATATGCATAGGTGCGAGCCATCATATACCGCAATCGCAACTCCCAAAATGAAATATTTCAACAAATGCTGCAAATCCGGGCATGTTTTCGACGAATGCCAGGAGCGAAAAATAATCTGCCCATTTTGCGGCGGCGACCACAAAGACGCCGACTGCAAACAGTTTTCCGATCCAAAATGCCTTAATTGCGATGGACACCACCCGGCATTTTCGCAAAAGTGCCTGGAACGCAACAGAGCACCCGGAAATCCCCAGCCAAGCGCCCCCATTCTGCCAATAGAAACACCCCCCGCTCAAGAACCCCCAAATATGATGAGAGCTCTGAAAGAATACGCTCTTATGTTCTTGAACATTCATCCCACAAATCGAGATTTTGTTCTCCACTTAAACGAACAAATCACAAAACACATGTTTGGTTGGACATGCGTCACAATTCCTTCTCCGGTGGGCTTCCAACTACATTTCAAACCCATCACTCCATCAACAATCTGAATGAATGTAAATGGAGTGATGGCTTGTGGTGATCCAATCAACGAGTTCTCAATAGGAACTATTGATATAACCAGCCTAAAAAATAAACGGCTTCCGTAAAAAATTTATTACAACACACAACATTCAAATATTAGGAATAGTAGATACACAATTAAAGCACATTCCAAATTTTTCGGGTAACAGTGTCGTTAATAAAAATAAAACTCAACTTTCGAAGGGCATTTGCATCCTCATCAGAAACGGAATTCCATACCAAAAACATGATTTTCCACGAGTTTTTGAGAATGTTGACTGCCTGGCGGTCAACATTCTTGAGAACGGGAAAACATCACAATTTTGTCATATTATAATCACCCTCAAACTATAATTCCGGCCGATTTTAAAGAATATTTTTCAACCTTAAATAAAGCCATTCTGATGGAATATTTCAATGTCCGTCACAGATAATTCGGAGATATAACGGAAAATTCTGTCAAATTTGCTGTTAGATCTCCCAATTTTCCGCACAAGAAATGTCATGCCCACATTCCTCAAACACCGTGGAATGTCCGTTATCGATCATATATTGTGTACCGGAATGTGAATGATGGATGACGATTGTTTCATAGGTGACACTGTGACGTCGGATCACATGCCACTTCGTTTGCGAACAAAGTTGAGGAAATCCATTCAAGCCTTCCCAAAAGCCTTCCCAAAAAGAAAAACATTCAAAGATTACAAACGAACGGACATAGAACTTTTTTAGGCCTACATCAACGAAAAACTAAACGAAAATCCACTTCCCCCATTAAATTCAATACAAAATATTAACGACACCGTAACGACTATAGAATATATTATTTCTGAAGCCGCCATTTCCCCCATTGAACTCAATACAAAATATTAACGACACCGTAACGGCTATAGAAAATATGATTTCTGAAGCCGCTGAAACCGCCACCCCCACCTCCACAATGAGACTAGATCAACAAACTCTTCCAAAAAATATAGTGGAAAAATTAAAATTGAAAGAAAATTATATCGACAATATACCAACTCACGAGACCCGGCGCTAATAACAGAGTGGAATTGATAAAACGCGCAAATGAGATTACTAATAAAGCAACACAGAGAAGTAAAATGGATCGAAACCACTCTGGGTTTAGACTACAGAAATGGGAAAGAATTTTTGACTAGTTAAAAAAAATCAGGAAAATTTAAAAAAACATATTCCCATTTGAGAATAAACGACGAAATAATTGTGAAAAATTTAAATAAAGCAAATGCATTTAAAAATGATCTTTCGGAGACATACTCCATACCAACGCACGAAACATTTGACGATGAATTTTTTGAACTAACACAACGAGAAATTTGGAACTTCACCAGGGCACATCCCGGTCAACTTCCTCAAAATCCTGATTGCCCTCTGAGAATGCCGATTTCCGAAAATGATGTTGATATCGCCATTCACAGAGGCAAAAACACCGCTCCAGGGCCTGATTCAACTAATAGAAAAACCATGAAACAACTACCCAACACTATTGACCCAATATTAGCCCTCCTGATGAACGCATGTCTAGAATTCTTATATTTTCCGGAAGCGTGGAAATGTGCGAATACAGTCATGATTCCCAAACCTGGTAAAGAGCCAACAGAATAAGATTCATACAGGCCAATAAGTTCGATTAGCGTGCCTGGAATGTTGTTTGAACTGATTTTGAAGTTACGAATGATGGAATAATTCGAAATTCAAAACATACTCCCCTTTTCAACATGGTTTCAGAGCCGAACATTCCACACAAAACGCGTTGATCGGACTCACCACCGATATAACGAAGCACATTAACTCCGTACAGTGCACAGTCGCGATCTTCCTCGACATTCAAAAAACTTTTGATGAAGTCTGGCATGCCAGACTCATCAAAAAATTAATAAAGATAAACTTACCCGAACATTATTAGACAACTCATTTCATATATAGGAAATAGAAGAACTCGAGTGAAGATCGGGACGCCACTGTCAGAACCCCCCCTCACCCCCAAGCAGGCGTACCCCAAGGATCTATTCTATCCCCAATTCTTTTTTCACTATATGTATTAAATATCCCAAAAACACAAGAAATAATTCATTGCGCGGATGACACTGTATGTATGTATGTATCAGCCACAAACACCGAAATCCTAAATAGAAGGGCCCAAAATATGTTGGAAGAATTTTCGAATTGGTGTGGCATATGGAGGGTCCGACTGAATCCCAACAAAACACCAACCATCCTATTTAAACATCTAAATAATTCCCAAAAAACCATCACTAAAATCGGACGAAATTATTCACACACTCTTAGAAGAGAGGCTCGAATTGCAAGACGAAGTTTGCTATTTGGGAGTCATGTTCACGCGTACTCTCAACTGGCAAGCCGACTTCGATAAAACATACACACGAGTAAGGCAAAGAGCATCTATTCTGAGAAGTTTGGGAGGACATTTCGGAAGATGTCACCCAGAAACACTTTTCCATACATATAAAACATTTGTTCGACCCCTTATAGATTATAAAGCCAACATTTATGCAATATCAACGCCAAGGCAAGAGCACTCAATAAAATCTACTGAAGGAAGAATTCTCCGAACATGCCAATACCTTTCCCGATTATCCCCATCCAACGAGGTTTACAATGATATCAATTTTGATCCAATTTTCGTCGACCGGACCATCAGGGGAGACGAGGCGGCGAAAGCAACGCTGATATCCTCCTGGAGTCCCGACTGGCGAGGCCTTCGTCAAAAGACAAAGGAAAAATTCCTATTCCTGCCAGCCCGACTTTTATCCACTTCCACAGACTTACCTGATGAATACGCCAACCATTTGGACGAAACGCCGCTGACTCTCAGATAAGATCAAAATTCATCAGAGAAATCCCATCCAACACCAAATCCAACCACAAAATCGATACTGATGCGAAGCCCACCATGCATAAGACCATATTACAATATAAAACAACAAACAAATCATTCGAAAATTTCACAATAAAAAGAAAACCAACAAAAATGCTACATTCAATCAGTATAATCAACAAATAATAGAATCAAGTTAAGAAAAACTCAAAAACTCAAAGAACTCGAAATAAAATCAATGAAAATAATAAATTCTATTACAAAAACTCAACAAGAAATAAAAATAACAGATAGTAATAGCAAAGAAAATTTCAATCAAAACCCAAACAAAATTCAACAAAAAAATATTTTCTCCAATAAAACCTCAAAAATACAAAAATTTAAATAGAAATTTCAAAAATAAAACAGAAACTCAATTTAAATTTTTTTTGGAATATTTCAACAAATAAAATCCATTGGAACAAAAAGCATTAAACACAAACCGAAAACACACAGACAGACGAACGAACGAAAAATATACCAAAAAAAAATCCCCACTAATCAAATGTTTTCACTTACAGTACATTTAAGGACCAATTATATCATGAAATACAGAACAGGTAATGATTTTTTTAGATATGTTATATTCATGTGCATAGGTTATCTGTAGTTTCTCGATGCACGTTCCCTCGGAACGCCGAGTGGCATGAATGAAAAAGAGGATTAAAGAGCCGCAGCTCTCCTCACACCAACACAACAAATTTTTTTAGACAGAAATAGAAATGTTATCATTAGGCAAAAATGAAATATATAGCCTTTTCTGAAAAAAGCGCAGAGCTCTACAGCGGGGACATAAGGAAACTTTTAGACTAGAATAAGTAACATGTACACAAAAGATTGAATAAATTACGTATTGCATTTCAGAAGTCAGCCATACTGATCCAGCTTCAGAGATAGCCGTCGACGTTAATCACTGCCCAGGCAAATTACGTCAAAAGTCATTCAGCAGCCGGATTGGTCATCATTTCTACAGAAAAAAAACTCAGGTTGTACCCTTAGCTTATGTAGTAGTGCAGTGTACTTTAAAGAACTCAACACCACTACTAGGCCCCCTTTTTACAGGTTTTTCATTTTCCCGCCAAAATCAAACGGTCATTCCTAAATCACTTCCAACAAAGAAAAGTTTTTTGTTGAACATGCCAAGCCCTGACCGGACATCAAGGTCCCCAGATAGGGACCAAACCCTTCCAAATATTGATAAAATGAACTTCAAAGAGCTCATCTCTTATGCCCAGGCCGCAATAGTTAAAAATTCTTACCACAAAATCGATAACGATCAACCCAAAAAATCATATACAGGGCCACACACCCGCTCTAGAGCAAACTCAAACGCCTCAAACATCACTGTTCAATCCGCCAACTCAACCTCAAACAATCCTCCAAGAAAAACTTCCGATCTAACTGATACATTCACAATCAAAATGACCCTCAAGAAATTGCAGAGTAGCGTGACGCATATCGCTCCTTTATGCGTCAAGAAGTGGCAAGAAAAAATTTCTCCTGGGTAAGAACAAGCTGGAATAAAACAGCAACGCTCGAGACGAAAGAACCTGCCAGTCTTGCCGAAATGAGGAAGCGAATTCGACACGTCGCCGGCCACGCCAACATAGAAGTCACCGACTTCTACGCACAGAAAAAAACACCCGAGAGCAATCGAATTCTCGCTCAGATGGCCCTAGTCTATCATATATCATAAGAGACGTTAATAAAA
The DNA here is from genome assembly GCA_018342105.1 of Gonioctena quinquepunctata. Lineage (NCBI taxonomy): Eukaryota > Metazoa > Arthropoda > Insecta > Coleoptera > Chrysomelidae > Gonioctena > Gonioctena quinquepunctata. The sequence continues at coordinate 6,575 of JAFIRS010005946.1, read as the reverse complement.
ATTACAAGGATGACGAACTCAGGGAACATCTGACCGAGAATGGCGTTTGCTTCCAAAAAATATGGAGAATTATCTCCCGAGCCCGGCAACAGCCAACTCTAATGGTTTGAGTAATCACCAATAGATCAGAATCATACAGTGATAAAATCACACACGGCATGTTCTTATACCGGAGAATGCACAAATGCGAACCCTCAACCACCACCCAAATTATAACCACTACAATAAAATACTGTAACAAATGCTGCAAAAACGTACATTCGTGGGACAAATGTTCCGAAAGGAAGAATATTTGCCCATTTTGCGGTGGGGATCATAAAAGTGCAGTTTGCCAAAATATGAATGAACCCAAATGCCCGAATTGCGAACTACCCTTCGTTATCACTAAAATGTCCCAAAAGGAACAAAACCCCCGAATCCCCCGCCGAAACGGCGCCAATCGCCCCCATTCCAAAAGTTGCTCCTCTCAAAAATCTACCTTTCGAAATGAGAGCAATGATTGAACATCAAACATTGATGTTCATGAACGTCATGCCCCAAAATCGAGAACATATAATAAGACTAAATGAATATGTTACACGAACCCTATTTGTATGGAAGTGCGTAACTATCCCATCCCAGACAGGTTTCTCATTACATTTGAGTCCAATCACTTCTTCACACGACTCAAATGAACGTTGAGAGAGGGATTGACGTTTCAGGTCCGATTAATGATTTGTGATAGGCACAATAAACAAAAATAGTCTGAAAAATGAATGCCTCGCCTCAAAAATTTATTACTATCTCACAATATTCAAATTTAAGGCATTGTAGACACTAAATTAAAACACATTCCAGATTTCTCAGGTTACACTGTTATTAACAAACAAAAATCTAAATTTTTGAAAGGCGTTTGCATCCTCATCAGAAACGGTATAGCACATAAAATACATGAATTATCACGAGTTTTCGAGAATGTCGATTGCCTGGCAGTCGACATTCTTGAAAACGGGGAATTTATCACAATCATATCATACTATAACCATCCACATAACGAAATTCCAATTGATTTTATCGAATATTTTTCAACACTGAATAAAGCCGTTCTGGTGGGAGATTTTAACGCCCGCCAAAGACAATTCGGAGATATAACAGAAAATAGAAACGGAATTATTCTGTCAAATTCGCTGTAAGATCTCCCAATTTACCGCACAAGAAATGACTTGCCGACGTTTCCCAATCACATTGGAATATCCATCATCGATCATATATTATGCACCGAAAGATGTACAGGTATGATGGATGATACATGTTTCATAGGAGACACTGTAACGTCGGATGACATGCCGCTTCTTTTGCGAACAAAATTGAGAAAATCCATCCCGGCCTGCCCAGAAACAAAAACATTTAGAGACTTCAAACGTACGGACATTCAATTATTTCAGACCTTAATCAACGAAAAACTAGACCAAACCCAATTTTCACCACTAAATTCCATAGAAAATATTAATAGCACTGTAATGGCAATAAAAAATATAATTTCTGAAGCCGCTGTAACCGCCACACCTCTTTTCACAATTGAACTAAACCAACAACACTTCCAAAAAATATTGTAAAAAGAATAAAGTCAAAAGAAAATTATATAGACAATATACAAACACACGGGAACCGGCGCTAAAAACATAGTTGAATCGACCAAATGCACAAATCAGACTACTTATAAAACAACATAGGGAAATAAAATGGATAGAAACCACTCTGGGTTTAGATTACAAAAATGAAAGCGAATTTTGCACACCTTAAAAAGAATTTCAGGCAAATACAAAAATTAAGAATCAACGGAGACGACATAATAACAAAAAATTTAGATAAATCAAACGCATTTAAAAATCAATTTTTGGAAACATACTGATACCCACTCACGAATCATTTAATGAGAATTTTTTGATCAAACCCAACAAGAAATTTGGAACTTTGCTAGGGCACATCCCGGCCAACTACCCATGAATCCCAATTAACCCTCTGAGAATGTTGATTTCTGAAATTGATGTGGAGATCGCCATTCGCAGAGGCAAAAAAACTGCCCCAGGGCCCGACTCAATAAACAGGAAAACCATGAAACGACTACCCAACACAATTAACCCAATATTAGCCCTCCTCATGAATGCATGCCCGAAATTCGCATATTTTCCGAGATCGTGGAAGTGTGCGAATGCAGTCATGATTCCCAAACCTGGCAAAGATCCAACAAAATTAGATTCATACAGGCCAATCAGTTTAATTAACGTGCCTGGAAAGTTATTTGAACTAATTTTGAAACTATCATGGAATACTTCGAAATTAAAAACATCCTTCTCCCCTTTCAACACGGTTTCAGAGCCGAACATTCTACAAAAAAAGCATTGATCGGACTTACAACAGATGTACAGAAACAATTAAATTCTGGACAATACACTGTCGCGATCTCCCTCGATATACAAAAAGCATTCGATAGAGTCTGGCATGCCGGTCTTATCAGAAAATTAAAAGAAATAAATCTACCAGATCATTTTATCAGACTTTTAATATCATATATTGGAAACAGAAGAACATGGGTGAAGGTCGGGACAGAGATGTCAGATCCCCCATAACCCCCCAGGCAGGTATCCCCCAAGGTTCAATTCTCTCCCCAATTCTTTTTTCCTTGTATGTACCCGATATACCAAAAACTCATGAAATTATACAATACGCAGACGATACTGTTTCGTATGTATCAGCCCCAAACACCCAAATCCTAAATAGAAGGGTCCAAAATATGCTGGACGAATTTACGAATTGTTGCAGCGTGTGGAGGGTCCAGCTAAATCCCAACAAAACCCAAACTATGTTATTCAAACACCCAAACAACTCCCAAAAACCATCCTCAAAATCAGACGAAATCAATCTCACACTCTTAGGAGAGAGGCTCGAATTGCAAGACAAAGTTTGCTATTTGGGAGTCGCGTACTCTCAACTGGCAAACAACCTCGACAAAACACTTATGAAAGTAAGACAAAGAGCTTCTATTCTGAGAAGTTTGGGAGGACATTTCGGAAGATGCCACCCCGAAATTTTACTCCATACATACAAAACATTCATCAGACCAATTTTAGATTACAAAGCAAATATATACGCGGTTTTAACCGAAAGACAAGAATACTCAATAAAAACAACCGAAAGAAGAATTCTCCGCACCTGCCAATACCTCCCCAGATTATCCCCCTCAAACCGAGTTTATATCAATATCGATTTTGATCCTATTTTAACTGATTTCAGAAGCTGAGACAGGGCTACGTCGACGAGTCATCAGAGGCGACATCGAGGCGGCCAAGGCAACGCTGCTGTCTCCCTGGAGCCCCGAGCGACGTGGACTTCGTCACAAGCCGAAGAAAAAATTCAGGTTTCTCCCAACCAGGCCACTTTTCCACCTCGGACGATTTCCCTGATGAATACTCCAACCATCTGGACGAAACGCCGCTCATATTGAGATGAAAAGAACAACATTCATCAGAGAGCCCGCCCGAACCCAAAATAGTCCCCGCAGAATCGATGGCGGTAGAAACTACACACCTCCCAACCCTCAGGACCCAGGACCATACCCCAGCCGAAAATACAGCCAGGACGTATTTTCGACCCAAAAATCAAACCCCACACCGAAGAGAACCCAAAAAAGAAATAATTACAACAATGAAGAAAAATATTTGAAATAGCAAAACAATCACAATATCATATTATTTCACCTTCCACCCAATCCCAAAACCTTAAAACAAAAAAAAATAAAAAAAAAAAAATAAAATACAAAAACAAGAATCGCAGAATCCAATATACAATAAAACCAAAAAGAATTCAACAAAAGCTCAAAATTTCAACAAAAACTAAATAAAACAACCAAGCAAAACTCGAACAAAGATCTCAAAACAAAATAATCATTTGGAAAATTCATTGAAAAACACCAGAATAAAATCAAGTACCAAAAATCAAGAATCAATCAAAATTACACCAAACAGAATAAATCCAATGAAACACTCAATATACAAACAAAATCGAATATTAAAACGAAAAAATTTCATTCGAACGAAAGTATGACAAAATAACTGAGTTAAACATCCAAAATCAAATAAAATTCCACTTTGGAATAAAATCGCATTCTAGACAATACAGAAAACAATTGACGAACAGACAAACAAACGAAACAAAACCCCAAAAATTCCCACTAACCCATAAACTTTCATTTCAGTATTACAACACGTGAAATAAGGAAAATTATAAACATAATACAGAAAAGGTAATAAAATAATATAGAAATGTAATATTCATGTGCAATGGTTTTCTGCGGTTTTCCGTTGCACGTTCCCTCAGAACGCCGAATGGCATGAATAAACAGGAGGATAAAAGGGCCGCATATCGCCTCAAACCAAAATAGACAAAATTTCAGCTAGAAAACAGAAATGTGAACACTAGGAAAATAAAATATATAGATGTCCCTGAAAAGAGCGGAAAGCTCTATAGCGCGGAAATAGGACGAACGTTTAAAATAGAATTAAGAACTATGTAAAGATTAGTCTGTTCCAATTAATGTGGTTAATCAGTCATCGCATTTTGAGCACTACGATATATTCTCTTCGCTTCGTGATTATTCACAATGGTGGATATTTTATTGAATTCATTATTCCCGAGGAGCAACTTGGCTAAGTTGAATGAAAAATCGTGGATTGGAATTTTAATTCGTATCACCAAAAAAGAGGAAAGCTACGACTATCACATTTCCCAGTATTATTTTATATGGTTTTATTGAGAAGGACTTCAGCCTACCAAAGATATTCAATTTTATATTCATTCGTTTCCACCAAAAACAAGTTGGTTCCAAAAAAATTATAGTCCAAATTACGAATCAACGGAACGAGGGAGGAGAAATAAGAAGTTTTACAAAGTGTTTCTTTTGGATTCCATCTCCTTGTCCCTCCGCTGCATACTAGTCCCTTGCCATGACAGCCGAGCTGGAATTGGGGTGGAACTAGGTGCAGAAAGTCGTGTTTTTCCAAGGTTTGTGACCACGGAGTTGCATTTCAGCACGTTCGGATAAGACGACCTCGTTGACGTCTCCGGAGACGAGTGGGCACCACGTGTGACGATGTTAGGATACACGTGGTGAGTTAGGCGTGATATTTTCGCTTAGTAAAATAGTGTTTCGTAGGGAAATTAGGGAATAGTACGGCTTCCGATAGGTCCGTCCTCGAATGAAGGGACATTGGCAGGGTCCTAGTGCCGAGCTCAGTGGGTTATATGAATTCCAAAATTATGATGTGCTTTCGCGATCGAAATTAGGGGTTTAGAAATCCCATCAGAACGGGAAGTTCGATGAGGAGCCGAAGGTCTTAATGATAAACAATATTCAGGCCATTTGCCAATTTTAAATAATCGAAAAAGACGACGAAAAGATCTTTTCTAAGTCAGAAAAATTCGAATAACAAGAAAATCAAGGTTCATTCTATTTTTGGGCAAAAATAATTTCTCTCTTTTTCAAAGTAAATGTAAATTGTCTGAATTCGCAGATTTGCTGCTTAGTGTATTTTTCTCCCTTATAAAAATAAGGGTATGAGTTGACATGTCGATATCGGCTCCGTGAAAAGTTAATTTTTCTAGTAACGTTAGCAAAAAATAATACGAAAGTAATTTCAATGTATTCATAAACTAACAATTAATGGGATAACCGAATAACTACAAGTGTAAAAACTATAAACAAAAAAACAAACAACAAACTATTTGAACTAGTGAAAAACGGAGCAAAACAATCCAAATCTCTGTGCAAGTACGAGTGAATGTGAATGAATATTTTCGACTGAATGATGGATAAATCAGAGGTAACCATAAGATGTGTACATGCTTATAAAAGAGGTAAATGCCAATTTCGGGCAGAAATTGAGAAAATTGAAGAAGCAACAAACAATTTATCAACGGATATATATGCAGAAGTGGAAAATATTAAAGCGAAGTGCAAAATCTTGAGAAAAAATGAACAATTGAAAAATCATTTGAGTAAAATAGAGAAAAAGCTATTAATAACAACCTGGTATTCTATGGTATACCCGAAGCTACCAATGATCGTCCAGAAATTTAGCGGAAAAAATTGAGAACTGGTGATAGAAAAGTTAAAGGTTCCATTGGATAAAACAGACATGAAAATTCCTTGGAAAAAAACCAACAGACCTATCTTACTGTCCCTCACAACTACCTGAAGAAGCAGGAAATATTGAGAAACAGCCATAAACTGAAAGGAAGTAAGATTTCCGTCAGTGAAGAACTATTAGAGAAAGAATTGAAAGAGAGGCATATATTACTGGAAAATCTGAAAGAGGCGAAAAACAGCTCACAGAAAGCAACCATAAGAGGAAATAAACTGTTGTAGAAGACAAGATATACTCGGCTGCCGAACTACAAGCATCCTTAGTAACAGAGAGAAGAGTTTCCGGTCATATCAACAAGAGAATTTCAGTGAACCACCCACCCTATCCCCGAAAGAGTTTGAAATAGAAGAGGAAGAAACCGTAATACCATTGATCGAAACTGAACTAGAAGAA
>JAFIRS010005945.1:0-45920 GCA_018342105.1 Gonioctena quinquepunctata | reverse complement strand
GAATAACAAAACATTCCATTTTCGACGTTGGGTTCATAATTCAAGTCCATAGTATAATTTCTATAATTAATTTTTCGATGACAATTAAACAGTAGAATTATTCTGATATTATTACGTGGTTTGTCATCTTCTGACAAATGTCGAAATTGGAAAATTATCATGTCAGTCGTCTGTTGATTGCGGGCAGCGCCTCCATGCGCGACTGGCCGTACCAAAAACTTGGTGGTCAAGATCGCCAATGTTTCAAACAGTCTCTTTATTTTTAATTTGTCTATGAGTCAACCTCAAATTTAAATCGTACAAAATACGAAAACAACACGACAGTGCTTTCTTTGTACAATGTTCGGGGACTTCGAATTCTAGCTTTGCTATTGGTGAAGTTTGACAGATGTCTCTTTCCAACTAATAGCAAATCTAGAATCAAAACCCGTGCACAGTTCGCCTCAAAAAGAAATCTGAGGAAATAAATATACCCTGTTACTGAATTGAAACTAAATCGAAATTGGCGCCATCTGACACGCTAGTGATCTCTATTATCAAGTAGGCCAAGTGTCGCCAAGTCGATCCCAAACTTCTACAGGTATAAGTGCAAGCACCAGGGTTTTTATACATCTTAGACGGTAGGAACCACTATATCACAGTGTACCGAGATGGGCCGAATTGGACACTTTTAAAGGGAAAGTCCTGTTTTCAAACTAGATACATGAAAACTTATGGCTGTGTCTGAGGGTCACTTTTTATGACAAACCGCATATCGATATCTATCATCGTTTCTGAGTTACAGCATGTTTTCGAAAATGTACATTTTCGAAAAGTTGCTATAACTTTCCTATCAAAATTCTTTGTTTCTATGAAAACATGGAATAGGTCAAGAATATGAGATCACCCAGTATCTTCACGAAATTTTTCACAGATGCTTCAAAACATGGTAAAAACAGTATAGCAATCGAAAATTTTGCGCGGAAAAGATAATATTAGGAGATACGTGCCCCCGAAGATCCATAAAGAGAGGTTATGGGATATCACCTTTGGAAATTGTAAACTGATATAAACAATTTCTTCTTACACTAAAATAGTAACTGCACACTCATTCGTCGTTTCAGTAATATTAAACTCACTTAATTTTCGATAAAGTAATGAGAAAACTCCGATTACTTTTCATATCATTTTACAAAATAAACGTCAAAAATCAAACGTTGGTGATTGTGTTATGTTTATCCAAATCTCGTGGATCTTGAAGTTTATTGATATGCGACGTTGCCTATGTCTCCAAGAGGAAAAGAAAGTACTGAAATTCAATGCGACATACATATTTGAGCATATAAATTATAACTATTACAGCATGAAAAATCGATCTGATAGTTCTGATGGATATATGTATCAATAGAAGTTCAAAATACAAATAATATATCACCACGCTTCTTGGGAGTGTCTAATAGCTTTTGAAAATTAAGCATGAAGTTGATGTGCCGCATTTAGAAAGTTACCAAACATATTAAAATAATGTGACTTCAGATTATTTTGTTTCAAGTAATTGTAAACCGGACTAAGAAACGCATTTGGCTTGGATGTTTTCTCGTATGCCAGGCATAAGAGAAAACATCCAATCAATTTCTTACGTAAAAAGAAGGGACACAATCTAACCTAACGGCTAACCTTACTATCCAAGTTGAATGCAAGCTACTCAACCTTATAAAGCGACGCTTCGCTCCGTTCGCGAACATTTTCTATCCAACCAATTTCTTACGTAAAAAGAAGGAACACAACCTAACCTAACTTGACTAACCTTGTTATCCAATTTGAAAGCATGCTAATCAACCTCACAAAGCGACGCCTCGCTCCAACCAATTAGTTACTTAAAAAGAAGGAACACAACCTAACCTAACTTGGCTAACATTGCTATCCAAGTTGAATGCAAGCCAATTAACCTTACGAAGCGACGCTTCGCTGCGCTCGTAATCATGTTGCAGCATGAATTCTTTAGAAAAATATTGGTGGCCCTGAAAAGGGCCTTTTTTTTTAAGTAAAGTGATTCAATAATCTTCTTCCAATTCACTCTATTCATCTTCATTTGCCATATGAATCAAATCGTTGGCCTGTTTTCGGGGATCGTAAAACCTCCCAGCTAATTTCAAAACCTCCTCAGTTATGAAAAAATGTGATGTTCATTTTAATGTCTACATCACGAATATTTTGCGAAAAAAAAATGGGTGAACGAATACGCAAGTATGATGCTAACGAACAGAAGGGCAAGTTGGAACCCATCTACACATTCTAATATTGAAGAAGCGAAACCACACTTTTTTTCACCTTTAAAAGGCCATAATTTCTAAATTATATTTATCGCGTTTAAATTTGGATTGCTAAAGTGTTTTTATCGAGTTTTGAAGCATTTGTGATAAGTTTGTGATTATTTCGTGAAAATTTTGCGAAAATCCGGATTGGCCCAATTTACTTGAATAGTTGGCAACGTGGCATGTCCATAAAATGCCAAGATCAAAGCACAATGCAACCGCCAATATTTGATTTTTGACATTTTATGTGAAAAATTAAATGAATTGTAATCGGAGTTTTTCCACGACTTTATCGAACATCAAGTGATTTTAATATTACTTAAACGTTAAATGAGTGTACAGTTACTATTTTACTGTAAAAAGCTATTCTTTGAATCAGTTTGCAGTTTCCAAAAGTGATATTCTATAACCTCTCTTTATGGACCTTCGGGGCCCATATCTCCTAAAATTATCTTTTCCGCGCTAAATTTTCGATTGGCTGAGAGTTATGGGAAATTCCAACCCCTCCATATTCAGAACGGTTGACCAATGAGGGTATTTTGATGTACGCTGTGCATCTTTTTCTACAGGATACAGAGCGGACACGACTGCCCATCCGAAACAATTGTTGTCGTCGGTATTTCGCACGTTAATACAAGCCTGTTTTCTAGCAATGGCTTGTGGAAGTTCGATGAAAGATGAACCTCCTTTACCCAAACCTGATTGATTGTTATTAACTTCCAGATTTATGATTTTTTGTAATGCCCACCCGCTTTCTTTCCCACAAAATTCCTCCAATTTATTGCCCAATTTATCTACAACAAATTCCTGGAACCACCCCTGTAAATCTGTTCCCCTATCAATCACTTCGTTTTTAGTATTGAGATATTTCAAATCGAGTTTTTCCTCATCTAAGCCCATTTTGACGAATTCCCCGCAAAAACAAGTATTAACCTTCAGCATGGGGAATGTTTTCAACATGTTATTGATTCTACGTTTGAAAAGGCTGAAGGAGTCTTTGAAAAATTGAATGGTATCTTTATGTGTCAAATTTATGATTACCCCTGTACGAACTCGTCCCCGGAACGTCGACTTTAAATCTTCCCAAATGACTCTGCTTTTAGATTTTTTCTGACAGCCAACCCTGACCCTCCACCCTAAATGTTTAATGAAATTACGACATGTTTTTAAATGGCCCAAATTTGTTTCCAATTTCCTCAATATTCCGATGGAACTGTTGGCAGAAATTTTGATACCCTTTGTACAAAGCCGAATACTATAAGTTAAATGTTTTAGCCATGTTTCACGTTCCATTGACTGGATTTTTGTTTGAGAAGTTTTGAGCCTCCCTGTATTTAATAATCATCTCATCGCTGAGAGCGGCAATTTGTTCAGAATTCATGGTTATTTAAAAAAAAACGAGAAGAATGAATGCTTTTTCACAAAATACAGAGTTTTTTCTCTCTCTCACCTTGATTTAATGGAATACAGCCGTCCCAGTTGTCGTTGTCGTGGTGGATGGGGGGCCTTAATTTTTGTTGATGATGATGATGGTCTAGTTTTTGATGAATTCAAAGACTGGTATCTTCGTTGTGGATGGTTTTATGATGATTGAATATTCTCGAGGTTTGAACTCGTCGATTTTCGGTTGTAACACCTCGAATACCTTCCTTGGTAGGAAGACTGATTTGGTTTCCAAATCGGCTACTATTGTGTCCCCGTACTTCGTTTTGACTGCTCTCAATTTCTCGATTAGGATGGGCTTGTTTAGCGGCAATGTTGATAGAGCTACGGTTTCCCTGTAGCTACTGCTCGCAACAGCGTTTATTTCTGCAAGATTCATCTATAATAAATAAACAATCCCTTAAAATGTTTAAAGAAAAAAAAAAACCACTCCCCGTAAACAAATAGAAAAAAACCCCACCCTCGATATATGAAGTAAAAAACTCAAAGTACCCTTTCGACATACAAGAAAAAAGGTTTTGAAAAAAGTAAAACAATAAAATAAATCTTACGTTTTTTAGATGTTTGGTAGATGCACACACAAACTCAGAGAGCAAGAAAGAGAGCACTGAATAGAACGATGTTCACAGTTCAGAGGACAGATGAAGAATGAAGCTGACGGTGGGGATCGGTCACCCACATCAATTTCCTACTGCGCAATTCGAAAACTGTCAACTCGACAAAATTCTCAGAACTGGATGATGCAAATCATTTGACCTTGAATATGCAAACGGATCCGTCCTGCTTCCATGTCGCCGACAGTGCCTTAGTCCGCTTAGATACAAATACGAATAGTAATCGTTAGACTTATCCCACGGTTCGAGCGTGCAGCTGCATACTCTCTTATCTTGTTAATGTAAACAAACTCTTTCACAAAGGATGCCGCCGCCGATATCTTATCTCAATGTAAACAAAGGATGCCGCCGATATCCGGTCGCTTAAATAAACAACTGATAAGAAGTGCTGACGTAGATAATATTCCTGCAAAGACTTGTCGGTTGAGTCATAGCCGCATCATCGCTGGCTCCTCCCACTTTCCAAAATGGCCGCCGCCATTCACTGATCACGTGACACTTCCTCCCAACCAATGCCGTTGACGGATATTGGTTGACACCCCCATTTCAATATGCTGCTCGGCTATTGGATAACGGCCGGCGGCTATCACCACGCCCACGACCTATCACAGCTCTCCCCACCTCCCACTCTCAATCACACACTCCCATACACAACATGGCTGCCACCATTCCGACCAATCACAGGCCACTCATCCCCCCCACCTTTTTCCCTACCCCACATACAACCACCATCCCCCACCTCTCTCATGAAACCGCCATTTTGTGGTGGTGGTGCGGGACCATGTGGAGTAACCGATGACCGGAGAGGTGCGCTCGGAGTGACATAGCCTTACTACTGAGTTGACGCTGAAATTCCTCGAAATATTCTTTCACAAGGTCAAATATAAGCTGCTTTTCACAAACTGATACTTATTTCCATCCATCAGTTGCAGACATTTTTTCACAAACTGATATATTTCCGTCCATCAGTTTCCATTTCCTATCACCATTTGAGGAAGTACGAAGATTATCATCAAACTGGAGTATTTGTTAGGTATACCTACTCGTTCTCCTTTGTGCTAATAATTGAACAAAATTATTGAAGGTTTGTTGTAAATGTAATTTGTTTTTATTTTGGTTGATTTGATGATAAGACTGAAGAATATTTTTAATTTTGTTTTGTCTGTAGTTTTATTATTGTTTTGTCTGTAGTTGTACCTTGTCCTAGATACAATAAAATGTGTTTTTATAGTTATTATTCTTGTTTTATAAGATCTTTAATTTTGTTCTTGATATCATTAAATAAAGATTTACTTTGAAACTTTATTTTAACCACGAACGAACTAACAGATTCTACGAATCGATTACTGTATATATTTTATTAGTGATCGATTTGCCATTCCTGTATTTCATATGATAGAACCATTCATATGGAATACAAGAATGGCAAATCGATCACTTATAAAATATATATCATCAATCATATAAAAGTAACACATTTGAAAAACCCGCCTTATTTCAATCGGTCTTACCAACTGTATTTAGTTCGGCCAGTTGCGAGATATGTCGCCACTGTCTAAACGTGATGCCAACTTTTACTGCAGGTTTGACAACTCTCTTTATTTTTAGTTTCTCTATGGGTTGACTTCATTTTGACAGACGGAGAATTGGAAATGAAATTGTCATTAAATTGCAGAAAATAAAAAATTCAATGCATACAATATAATGAACTATGGAAATATCATTATTAGTCCATTAGTCAAGATTTGTACTTGCTTTTGGTATTGAATAAAGGCGAAAATGCGCGAAAAATCTGCGGCTTTAGTCCACACAAAATACAAATGTGGCCCATTCTACAAAAAGTGTCCTTACACATTACACTTCCTCAAAATGAACAATTCCTCACGCACTAATGAACTGATTAACGAGTGATTGTTTGAAGAACAAACTCAGGAATAAGCTAAACAAGATTTCATATCAAAGAGATGGAAAACTCATAGATACCGACAAAACACTGAAAATAATTCCATATAAGATGCTGCAGATGTCAGAAATTAGGTTCTGACATTAAGCGAGAATATAGACAAATATTTTTGGACGGCGCCATCTACCACAGAGAGAGAAGCTCTGTTGAAGTAACAGGTGGTGTCCCCTCAAAAATCTAAACAATATCGAATCAGTTCATTCACCAGGGTTTTTAGACATCTTACTACCGTCCTATTTTACCATTGCTGCAATGAAAGTGACGTCGGATATGTCACAACGTGATATAATAGATATTTAGAGGTGTCGAATTATAGCCTATCTTTTGGAAGCCCAAAGCTTTCTCAAACTATAAAAATCATACTGTGTCACACTGCACGTCAGCTCCATTTAGCCTGTGTCCAACAATGTGTTAACTTTTCTCTGCTCACTCTGATTTTCTCCAAAGGTTATCCATTCCAAAGTTGAAGATGTCGATCTACCAGAAAAAGTAGATATCATAGTGTCCGAATGGATGGGTTTCTATTTGTTGCACGAAGCCATGCTGGACTCCGTCATTGTGGCCAGGGATAAGTTCCTCAAACCGGACGGTCTTATGTTTCCCGAATCGGCTACACTGTATTCTGCTCCATGCAGGTATTCAAACATATTTATTCTCATCTCAAATTTCTGAATTTCTGTTTCAATTATTTCAGTGTACCTTCAATGTACGATTTTTGGGAGAATGTAGATGGCGTTTCTATGACACATCTAGGTGCGAGACTGCGGGAAAACGCTTCCAAGAAACCGGTAACTGATGTCGTCTCTCCAGATTCGATATTGTCAGATCCAGAAGTGGTAGTCTGGATGGATCTGCGAGAAGTTACACTGGAAGAACTTGATTCAATTCAACTGAGGCACGTTGCTGTTGCCAATAAAACTGGGATGTACCAAGGTAGGTAGTGGTAGACAAGGACTCTTTCAGAAATATGGAAGCACACCAAAGTCTCACCAGGTCCTGTCCCACTTGTAGCGTTTGGATTTACCCAGAGAAGGATTAGCGCGTTTCTGCTATCTTCGCCCAGATGTCGCCACCAATCCTAAGGTCCACTGGGCAAGATAATATTTGATTTTAGAGTTAAATGTTCATCGTGTTGGATGTGTACACTCCCACAGGAGTTCCATATAAAATAATAATGAGAATTCTCATTCATTCACTAAGTACAGTCACTGGTTGTGAGATGATACAATTTTCAGTTCATTTGTTTTGTTTGAACGCCATACGGAAGTATATTTCTACAAGTGGTTGTCTGCTGACACATGATTACTGGGCTCTTGACCGGTTATCATTACCAACATTGTCCAAACCACTTGGAACAATCATATCTTCATTTACTTTCCTTAATAATATCATTCCGCCAACTCAGTCCTGTTTCAAAAGCCAACACAGCACCGCTACATCTCTAGTTTGCTTAGGATTGTAAGTGGCAATATAGGTTTGCCCTTTGTGGATTCAAGGGACTGATGGAATAGGGCCCTGTTAAGTAATTGGAATGAGTAGTACCATTGTTTTGACGATACTACCATATTTCATTCAGTGCTGAATATGATCATGAACTTTACCTGATTCTGTTGTTATAAACACACACATCGTATTGGTATGAAGTGTGGATGAAATAGTTGTAAAGTAAAATTCGAAAAATAGCATTTTTCTTAATAATGAGGGTTTAACAATGCTGCAGATCTGGAACTTATCCAGACTATCGTAAGGCTGTCAATACTTCAGATCAGCAACTATTAATAAATAATGAAAGAAGGGAATTTTGTGGCATAGTGGACAAATTATTAAATCAAAGAAAAAAAGCATCCTCAAGTGGGAGTCGAACCCACGACCTTATGATCTCTAGCCATACGCTCTACCAACTGAGCCATTCGAGGACATAGGAATCGACATACACTCGTGAATCCTTTCCTTCCATAATTTAATGTTTATGTTAGAAATGAATCGAAGATCAAACGTACTTATCACTGGCCGTCGAGATCCGTTACCAATTCAATTCAAATTATTCATATTTCTCATTACAATTCAACTTAAACTACTATTTACAACTTAAAAACTATGTACAGATCTTCCCATGATGCAATGGGGTTGGAGACATCCAGCTTGCTCAACCAGGGGTGGTGGGCAAAGGGGGTGTCTGCCTGGTGTTAGGCAAATACCAGTTTTGGTTTTCTGGGGGGGATTTTACCTAGTCTCCTATTTAATATATACGGGTGTTTTCATGGGTTTGTATTTTACGGGACTGCCTAATTTTTAGACATTATGGTATCGAGGCTTTTGCAAAAAACTGGTTTTAGAAGTTACCTGTCACTCTAACTTCATCGTTATTTGACGATTTCAGTAGCAGATTCAGAAAAATGATAAGTACATTTGATCCTCGATTCATTTCTAACATGAACATTAAATTATGGAAGGAAAAGATTCACGAGTGTGTGTCGATTCCTATGTCCTCGAATGGCTCAGTTGGTAGAGCGTATGGCTAGAGATCATAAGGTCGTGGGTTCGACTACCACTTGAGGATGCTTTTTTTCTTTAATTTAATAATTTATCCACTATGCCACAAAATTCTCTTCTTTCATTATATGTATTTCGGACACAATATTTCCACTTTCACATTATATATTTGGCTAAAATCTTATCAGTGGTTAGAGATCATCTTCCTGAATCTGCTACTGAAATTGTCAAATAACGATGAAGTTAGAGTGACAGGTAACGGATCTCGACGGCCAGTGATAAGTACGTTTGATCTTCGATTCATTTCTAACATGAACATTAAATTATGGAAGGAAAGGATTCACGAGTGTGTCGATTCCTATGTCCTCGAATGGCTCAGTTGGTAGAGCGTATGGCTAGAGATCATAAGGTCGTGGGTTCGACTCCCACTTGAGGGTGCTTTTTTCTTTAATTTAATAATTTGTCCACTATGCCACAAAATTCCCTTCTTTCATTTTATGTATTTCGGACACAATATTTCCACTTTCACATTAATAAATAAGTTGAAATATTATGGCTTTGATGATTCTGTAATGAGTTCGAGATATTCCATCAATTTGATGAGATAGAAATTTGGCGTTCCTCAGGGATCACTTCTGGAAAAAACCTTGTTGGTTCCAGAATCCTTATAACCTTGTACACATGTAACACATAATAAGGATCATTCGTAATTTTACAGGATATTAATTATAATCAAGTTGAGAAACATTCTAAAGTAACACTCCACTTTTTGTTACTTACGTTGAGTTTTACCTAAAACACCAACTTCTTTCAACATTCTTATTTCATGAGGAATAATTGTCCTAAGACAGACCATTTCCCTCAGGAATATGTCTCTGGTTCAGCTGTACTTTCCCTAGCAAACTGGCGGAACCAGTCAACCTGTCAACTGAACCAGATGAACCGCCAACCCACTGGAAACAAACGACGATCGTACTGCCTTCCAGTATCCAAGTGGAAGACGCGAAGCCAATGGCCTACGATTTGTTGTTGAAAAGATCCGCGGAGAATAAAAGGAGGTACGCCATTGAGGTCACCATGTTGGATCCTGCGGAAGTGGAACACGCAGAGTATTGTCTTTGTCACATGACCAAGTGTATTTTGGTAAGGGCCATGTTGGAAAAGTATGAGAAGGATGATGTCGAAAATTCTGTTGATAAATAAACGCTTAATTTTTTCTTTTGTGATGTTTCAATAAACTCCCCATTTCCTGAATTATCTGTGTAGACTCTGATTTTTTTATGCAGCTCAATAATTAACAGATGAAAAAATTTGAATATACCAAAAATAAATACTCGAATATATTTTTTATTTAGAATCTTTCAATGTTTCTTACTTTCACAAGCTTTTATTCGGTTTCACCTGTCCCGATGTGTGTAATCAATTCTTACGTGAAATTTGGCAGGTGTTCATAGTTCCCGTGACAATGCATTATGCAATTTTTGTTAGAGAAATAAACAAAATGGCGGCTCCAAGATGGCGGTCGAGATTTGTGTTTAAGGTCCAATTCGATTCAAAATTGGTATGTATGTATGGGAAAAGTAACACCGGAACACAAAGTACATGGCAAAGGTAACACAGTCTTTGTTGAAATTGATGAAGATGAAGAAATGGTGCTGCAGTGTCAATGTTTGGACTCTGCAGCTTCAGAAGGTATATTAAGTATATATTTTTTGTTGCTGAATTAACAGTGAATAATATATTTTAAAACCACTTTGCCCGGATTTTCGGGTTATTAGGTATAGACATAAACAATTTATTGCTATTTTCATTAGTGTTCAAACACTTGGACACAAAACAAACTTTAAACGGGATTCTAAATGGTACGAGTGACTTTTTTCAATACAGAATAATATAGTGTATGACACTACCAAATATCAGTTGACATTTGTTAGCAGTGTTACCAGTCCTTTTTTGCAGCTGTACCAGACAAACAGAAATGTACCACATGTGTTACAATGGGTATGGTCCGTATATCGCAGAAAATTTCAAAGCGGTTACTAGCTGTTTTCAATATTCCATGTAACCTGCTTCATATATACGGACCGCTTGTCACTTGTCATTAGTCAACAAAATTTTGGCAAGTCAGAAGTTTGAAGGTTAATGTGTTAATTCTTTCCAACACTTGGATGATATTCGTGAACAATTATCACTATCGGGATCAACTTTGAGTGTTGGATGCCATGGAAGAAGCTGTAAGTCTCTGGGTCAACGAACTTTTTTCTTCAGAGAGCAGAGTAGTGAAGATGAATTTATTCCAAGAGGCCCTATTGGTGAGTAATTCAAAAGGATCAAAAAGGTTTTTGTGGTCGTAAATTATGAATTTTCTGTCAAAATTCATGACATCAAGATGACGGAAGGGTTTTGTAATTATGGTCCGATTCGATTCAAAATTGGTATGTGGAGGTTTTCGGGGTCAAAGATTATGAATTTTCTGTCAAAATTTAGAAAATCAAGATGGCAGACGAGTTTTGTAATTATGATCCGATTCGATTCAAAAATTGGTATGTGGAAGTTTTTGGGGTCGAAGATTACGAATTTTTTGTCAAAATTCATAGAATCAAAATGGCGGCTCCAGGATGGCAGACGATCTCTGTGATTATGGTCCGATTCTATTCAAAATTGGTATGTGGGGATTTTCGGGGTCGGAGATTTTGAATTTTATGACATCATACATACTTAAATTCAAGAAGGCGGACGAGTTTTGTAATTATGGTCCGATTCCACTCGAAATTGGTATGTGGGGGTTTTTGGGTTCGGAGATAATGAATTCACAAAAATGCATAGAATAAGGCGTATCCTCTAAAAAGCACAAAATAAAATAACAAATAAAAAACCTTTTTAAAGACATTTTACAAAATTAAAAATAATTGCTTTGGATGTGTGACGTATATTATTCTTTGCGCGACTAGCATTTGAATCTATAACTCACGGAATAATCTACGTCATACATCCAACGCAGTTATTTTTTACTTTTAGCGCATTTGAATAAAAACTCGTCTTTGATAAGGTTTTTTATTAATTATTGAATTTATGGTCAAGTTTATGACTAAAGATTTTCATATATTTTAGGTGTGAGTCAGAGAACTATTAAAGAAATGACTAAAAATTTAAACAATTCTTGATATAATTATTATTTTGGTAATTACCTGCCCAATTGTTATCGTCTGTGATGGGGATTATAAAAACAAATTTTAGTCAAATATCTAGAAAAGAAGATTATTAAAGGATTCTGAAGGGATTTCCACTAATAACTAACTAACGTTTTTTTTGTAGGTCTAAGAAGCGGACCTAAAGTTAATAATAATTATATTTTTTTTGTATCTTTGCAAAAATATTGTCACCGTTTTTTGATATCACCTTGTATAGTCTACTAACTGGTGATCCCTAAAAATGTTCATATTGAGTGCTATCTCTTCTAAAAACTTCGGTAACGGCAACATCGCATTCACTTTGAGCTGAATATTTCTCTCTCTGGCTGTTCTTTTTCATTTCTCGCACAGCTGAGGGGCCACACTTTCATGAAAACACATGGAATGGTAGGTAATAAAAGTAAGTTTCTTGTTTCTTGGGAGTTTGGTTCGAATTGTAAATAATATACATATCCAACGTTTCGACTATGACCACAGTCTTCTTCGGACATTTTTTATGACTACAATAAAAACTTTTTAACAAAAAATTAAACCGACAAAATACGGAACTGAAAAGTAAAAAATAAAATGAACCTTCTCAGTCTCAATAACTAAGCTCCTAAACTAATGTAAGTACCTAATTTTGAGTCGGCGCCAAACAAACAAGCAAATGAATTAGGTAAGGCGTAAAATGATGGCATCGAGTTGCGCGGTGACATTCTAATAATTTTTTTGAAGTAATTTAATGATCTTCGTTGGTTGTTCGTTTGGCGCCGACTCAAAATTAGTTACTTACATCAGTTTAGGAGCTTAGTTATTGAGACTAAGAACGTTTATTTTATTTTTTACTTTTCAGTTCCGTATTTCGTCGGTTTAATTTTTTGTTAAAAAATTTTTATTTTTCAATTTTTTGTGGCTGAAATCTACTAATTACTACCTACTTGTTTTTTTATTACTTCTAAAATACTTACCCACCTTACTTCAACTATTACCAGTTAAATAGGTAATATGATTATCTACTTTTACTATTTGTTGTAATGTAAATTATGTTTGTTGTTCTGGTTAGTTTATTTACTTACTTTGTATATCATTCCATCTCTCGTAGAATATAATGATTGTGACGCATGTAGAACAAAAATAATGACAATAGCGATCTGCCATTGTCAACTACATATGTGTGCCAATGTTCACAAGTGAAAATCAATTATCCCCTATTTTTCTACCCGTAAGGGTGGATAATTCCATTCGAAATCCAAATATGATCAACTATGAGGTATACCCTAGTTGATTAAAGAAGAATCATCCAAATCGAAGAACCCAGTACAAAGTTATGCCTGATAGAATCGGTTAACGGAGGGTGGGTGATCAATATCCTTCATTTTGCTACCCTTAGGGGTGGATTTCATCTTTTAAATTCAAATGGGACCAACTTCGAAGTACACCCTATCCACTGAAAAAAGAATTATCGGAATCGGACGTCTCAGTATTGTATGCGTGATCATAAAAAAAAAATATACGCGTCGACTAGAGAACCTTCTCCTTTTTGGTTTCGTCGGTTAAAAATAGTTTTGTTGGTTAAAAACGATTTTTTTTTTATTGAATAAATATATTATATATATATATATTTCTTCGTAGATTTTCGCGAAAGTGATGTGTTGAACATATAGGTCCTCAAAAGGTCGACGTTTCGGAAAAATCAAACTTCTTCAGGTGATTTTTTTCATCAATATCGATTTTATTAGCCTATTTGCCTTTTTTAATTCAATTAGAAAGATTATTGAACAGAAAAAAACGTCCAAATTTAGTGTCTTAAATTTTAAGGAGTCTTTTCGGGTTTTAAGAGATACGATTGAAAAAAAATGTAGGTTAAACGTGAAGAAAATCAGTAAAATTAGTTCAAATAATTTGATAGATTGATTAGGTAATTGATTTCCTTATTTTTAGTGCAAAACATCGCTCTAATTAAATGTTTATTATTGCGCTATTTGGATTCTTAACCCTATACAGATTATACTGAAAATGTATGCGAAATTGTGAATTTTCAATAATTATGAAAATACTTGTAAGATTTAAAACATAAAAGGTGGGATGCTTGCAATAGATAATAGTAAGGATTGTAGGGAGTAGCTGTCGTTGAGCACACAACAGTTCGTATCATTTGCAGTGCAATACAAGTATTAGTGACCTAGTTTTTCTTTGAAATATTACAAGTATTTTCAAAGCTATTAAAAATTCACAATCACAAATTTTCAGAACAATCTGTATGGGGCTAGAAATTATTCTACACTTTTTACTTCATTTTGAAAACGTGTTAAATTAATTTATATAAGACGGTATTTATGTTTGTTTTCGGCTTGTTACAAATTCATTTAAGGCACTCTTTTGTACTACTTCTGTTTTTATCGATAATTTTATTTGCTTATTTTTTTCTAGTAATATTTTTCAATTTATTTGGTCTATTTATTGTTCTTCGTATTCATCTCATAGTTCTATATTTTCAGAAATTTTTTTCAGTTCCTTCTTTAAATAATCAATTTTTCTAATCACTTCAGCTGTAATCCACATAGATATTGGGCGGGTTTGCCATGACCTTGTTGTCAGACAAAAAAACAAAATATTAATCTATATTATTCATTTATTTTTTCTAATAATAACATTTTCATTTTCATTTTTCTAATGAGTCACCACACAACCATACAATATTATACTCGTAACTGGCGTTTCGGTTCCAATTCTACTTTGCAGAATCGAAAATTTTTGTGAATACATAACAGGGTTGGGGGGGGGGACATCTTCCAAGCTTCATAACTTATACTATACATGTATTTATAATACTTATCTTATTGTGAAAATATTATACAATTCAAGCATATCACACTTAGTATATAGTTTAAATCATAATCATCTCATTTCAGTAAACATTGCCATAAAAAAGTATGCAAACATAAAAAGCATTTTATATCGTGATCTTCCGACTGAAAAAATCATATACGATAAAAATTCAACAATAATAATCAAACATTACTTTGAACAATATACAAAAAAAAAAAATAAGTAAACGAATTAATATCTACTCTTTTCAGTTTTTCCTATTCTCCGAGTTGTGATATTGCTTCTTCTGAATTTTCAATATTCAAAAATATCATTGCTTTTTAAAGATAACAATTTATAAAACTATAAATTATGTGCAATAAAAAATAATCTCATACAGTCCATAAAATGATTCTGTCTTTATATCTCTTATATTTTCTATAAATATCTGATGTTTGCGAACACTTTTGAAATGCTGCAGTTGCTCAAAATCAGCTACTTTTATTGTCAACGTCTTTCATTTCAAAAGTATTTATCAATACGTTTGTTGCCATTAGAATTATATTCAGGCACAAAATTATGTTATTCGCTTTATTGGCATCCTCGTGATGTTCTTCTTTGTTGATGTCCAAACGAGATCCTAGTAAAATACAGATGCAAGCCTGAACCACCTTCAAAAACAAAAATAAAACGAAAATAAAAAAAATAAAATAAAATAGGACCGTGAAAGACATAAATCATAAAATAATAAATAAAAACAGTGATGTTCCCTACTACGAGTTCATTACCATCAGATTTTTGACAATACTTATGCTCGTAGCATACAGGGTGAAACAACTATCTCGTTAAACAAAAAATGGATGGATTTGGGGAATTTTGCGCTTTTTACTTTTCCATTTCATGTGAAAAAAAAATTGAATTCCGTTCATAGAGATTCATTCCTACATCCAAAAAGGTTTTTTACAATTATCGATAAGATTTTTATTTCACAGCAAATGGAAGAACGCTGAAGAAATGTGGAACTATCCTCCAAAAGAACAGATTTTGAGGTTTTTCCCACCAACTCTGCTATCAAATTATACAGTGATTGTCTAAAGTCCGTTCCCCCCTACAATTTTTTTAACCATATCGCAACGAAATTTAGTGGGCTTGAATGGGAGATAAAAACCTACTTTTTCATGAAAAAATCACAGCTAAAAGTTTTAAAATGGCGGCTGAGCGCCATATTCAATAGTTTTTTTAAATAGAACACCCCGTATATTATACCATTTTTGAAATCTGCTCATTGGTCTCAACAGTTTTCTCCTATACACTTTACTCCTAAATTCAATTGTTTTCGAAATATTAACGTTTGAAAAGTGACCTTTTGGTCATTTCAAACCCAACCAAAAACACTAATGTTCCTTTCAATCAAGTTTGCATTGGAAAAATCGTCGTCACTAACTGTCAAATAGTCCGTTGAGTCCTAAATCCTTTTATGAAAAGTGTGATCATGGCTCGTAGTTTAGACGATAAATTTGAAGCAGTTTTGATATTTGGAGAAGCTGGAAGAAATTATCATCTAGCAGTCCGTATGTTTAATGATAGATTTCCCGAGAATCCTATTTCGAGGTCATATTTGCGCAAACTTTTAAATAAGCTCCAAGCAACTGGTACGCTGAAAGATCCTCCAAGATCAGGAAGACCGCCTCTTTCAGAAGAAAAAAAGGTAGAAATTGTTGCTGAAATGGTAATCAATCCGACTTAGTCGAGGTCTGCAGTTGCTGAATCCTGTGGAGTAAGTTCAAAAAGTGTCCAAAGAGTCCTAAAAAAAGAAAAGTTTCATCCCTATAAAATGAAAATCCTGCGTGCTCTCACGGAGGATGATCCAGACCGGAGGGTTGAATTTTGTGAGTGGTTAACAAGAACAATTAAAGGAGAACGTGTATGTTTCGCAGACGAATGCACTTTTTCTTAATGGAAAAGTCAACAAACAGAATGTACGATACTGGTGCGATACTAATCCGCATATTTTTAGAGAGGGACATACCCAGTTTCCTAAAAAGGTGAATGTTTGGGCGGGGATTTTGGGCAATCGCGTTGTTGGACCGATTTTCATCAGAGGCAATCTTACAGGAGTTCTTTACAGAATTCTTTTAGAAACTGAAATTGAACCTCGAATAAGACAAATTGTTTTAAACAATCAGGAAGAGTTTGAAAATCGTGAAATCATATTTCAGCAGGATGGGGCACCTCCCCATTTCAATCGCATGGCTAGAGAGTTCCTCGATACAAACTTTCTTGGGCGATGGATAGGTCGCAGGGGGAGTACAGAATGGCCACCAAAATCTACGGATCTTACACCTCTAGATGTTTTCCTTTGGGGGTAATAGATACATGTGAAGAAATAGATTAACAGACTTTCATCAACGTGAGAGAAGCTATTTATAATAGGGCACTTTATTGTCAAGATTTAGGAGGGGCCACATTAAACACTTGATGAAATAATTTTTGGGGTTAAATAAAAGTGTTATTCAAAAATAAATTATAATTTTTTAGCTCACTAATTTGTTTTGATTGTGAATTTACAGAACACATTCGTAGGCTTCGAGATTTTCCGGTAAGCGGTACTGTTTACCCTTAATAAACTCTCTTTACGCCTCTTATTAGTCGAATTTATTAAGAGATCAACTACAAACTAATAATAACGTTTAGTTAGCAAAATGTTTTACCGGAAGTAACCAACATCCATAATGTCACTTTTCAAACTTCAATATTTCGAAAACAATTGAATTAATTTAGGAGTATAGCTATTTATGTACCAAGTGCGTTATATAGATCCTAACGCCCGGAGGGATCAATGTTGCCCGATGGGCGTTAGGATCTAGTAACGCTCGTGGTGCATACAAGATTTTATTTTTCACGAAAAAATTATCTTAAACGACGTTGTTTACTTCATAAATTTCTTCTCATAGTATTTACTGCGTTCTGGTCGGCAACTGAGCACAAGTGAGCTTCTATGCAATTGCCATGGAAACATTGGAGAGGTTGCTAAGGGTTGTTTATTTAATAAAACGACGCTGCGTTTTTGTAAGAATTGACAAGCTTGTTAGTGGAGGAAACTAAAAACGGTTGTGTTCATAATAATTATGGAGATCCCACAGAATGTGACGCTCAAAGCTGAAAAAGCGTTAGGAAATTTACTGCCTGTGAAATCCAAACACTTATACGAGAAGGAGTATGACCATTTTCTGGAATGGAAAGATGAAAACAGAGTGAATACCGTGAATTAAACTATCTTAATGGCATACTTCCAGGAACTGGTGAGTTTATCTCATGAAAAATATTAATATTTTTTATTTATTTTACATAATTTCAGTCTGAACAATATAGTGCAAATATTCTATGGACCAAATACTCACAGCTGAAATCAATATTGATTGTTAAAGAAAATATTAATATATCAGCATTCAGTCAACTGATGGCATTTCTGAAAGTTAATTCAAAAGGATACATTCCTAAAAAATCAAAGGTATTGGAAGGTGGACAAGTATTACTTTTCATAAGAAAAGCTCCAGATGATACTTTTCTATTACATAAAGTTGTTCTGGTAATGGGCGTATTTGGAGGCTTAAGACGTGATGAAATGGTCAAGATGACAGTTGATGACATTGAAGACAGAGGAGCCGTTTTACTGATCAAGGTACCAGAAACCAAGACCTGCACCTCAAAAAGTTTCACCATTCTTGAAGAAAGCGAAATAGAAGCCTTGAACTTAGTTAAAAAGTACATTGCACTACGACCAAAAGGATGTAAACAACGTAGGTTTTTTTTAACCTACAGAAATAATAAATGCATTGAGTTACCTGTAGGTAAAAATACTATAGGAATTGTTCCTTCTATCATAGCGAAATACCTAAATTTGGAAAACCCGAAAGGTTACACCGGACATTGTCTACGCCGAACGTCGTCAACGCTTCTTGTTCAAGGTGGTGCTTCCTTTGAAACACTAAAATTACATGGAAAATGGAAGCGTAGTACGGTAGCGGAGAGCTATATTGAAGAAAGTATCTCCTCGAGGAACAAAATTGCTACAATGATAGCCCATTCCGTTTCCGAAAAAGAAAATGTTAACGTTCCGAACGAAACCGAATGCACATTGAGGAGTTCATCATCGGTCAACTCACAGAACTTCAAACTTGGTACTAATTTTTGAGGAACATTTGAAAATTGTAATTTCTATTCGAGAGAAAATAATTAGTCCCTTTTTTATGTACAGTTATAAATAAAACTTTTCTGAGTAATTAATTTATTGAACTACAGATAAAAACATTTAGCGGGCGTTATGATTCATAACGCCCTCCATAACGCCCCGGGCGTTATGGGTCTGTTAATAGCAACCGTTGCCAAGGTATTATAAAGCAGTAACTAAGATGTCTAAAAACCCTGGTGCTTGCACTTATACCTGTAGAAGTTTGGGATCGACTTGGCGACACTTGGCCTACTTGATAATAGAGATTACTAGCGTGTCAGATGGCGGCAATTTCGTTTTAGTTCCAATTCAGTAACAGGGTATATTCATTTCCTCAGCTTTCTTTTTGAGGCGAACTGTTCGCGGATTCTAATTCTAGCTTTGCTATTGGTTGAAAAGAGACATCTGTCAAACTTCACCAATAGCAAAGCTAGAATTAGAAGCCCCAGAACATTGCACTGTCGTGTTGTTTTTCGTATTTTGTACCGTTTGAATTTGAGGGTAACTGCATTTTGACAGACGGAGAATTGGAAATGAAATTGTCATTAAATTGCAGAAAATATAAATTTCAATGCATACAATATGATGAACTTTGAAAAAATATTATTAGTCAATTTGTTCCGATTTGTACTTGCTTTTGGTACTGAGTACAGATGAATATTTGAATCTGCGGCTTTAGGCTGTCCACACAAAATGAAAATGTGGCCCATTCTACAAAGAGTATTCTTACACACTACACTACCTGAAAATGAACAATTCCTCGCGCACTAATGAACTGATGAACGAGTGATTTTTTTTAAGAACAAACTCAGGAATAAGCTAAGCAAGATTTCAAATCAAAGAGATAGAAAACGTATATATACCTATAAAACACTGAAAATAATTCCATATAAGATGCTGCAGATGTTAGGAATAAAGTTCTGACATTAAGCGAGAATATAAACAAACATTTTTGGACGGCGCCATCTGCCACAGACTCCCACAGAGAGAAGCTCTGTTGAAGTAACAGGTGGTGTCCCCTCGAAAATCTAAACAATATCGAATCAGTTCATTCACCAGGGTTTTAGACATCTTGGCAGTAACGATCAAGTGAAAAATACTAGTGTATTAGAGAAAACTGTTGAGAATTATGAGCAGATTTCGAAAATGGAATAATATACGGGGTGTTCTATTTGAAAAAAGTATTGAAGATGGCGCTCAGCCGCCATTTTAAAACTTTAAAAGCTGTGATTTTTTCATGACAATGTAGGTTTTTATCTCCTATTTCTGCCCTCCAAATTTCGTTGCGGTATACCAGGTGGTTCAAAAATTAGTAGGGGGGGAACGGACTAGACGAGCACTGTTTAATGCAGATTCCGAAAATCTCGAAATGTATTTAGTGTTTTTTTAGTAGTTCCACTGTTCCACACAGCTTCTGACAAACAAATTTTGCAATATTGAATTACATCGACAAAGTGAATACAAGAAAATCAACCATAATTTCGTATTTATTTACATTCGGTCAGACATTTTTTTCAAAACTGTATTATCAGACATATAGAGAACATCACACTGAAATCGTCAATCGAACCCGAACGCTATTTGAACCCCCCTTAACGGACAAAACTGTGAAATTATTCACAAATCTCTTTGAAACTTGAATTTATCGACTGTCACATTGATATGTACGGCAGGGTCAAGTCCAAAGTTCATTTTAATGACGTCACAAAATAAGGCACCGGTAACGAAGCCCAACGATATGTGGTTCAACATCCACGCCAACGTTTCGAGTCTCTTGTCTTCGTACACCCTCAGTATTCCCACAATGACTGATAATAAGGCTGCAGTTACCTGCAGAATGAAAATCGATTGTAAGAATGTTTGTTGAATGTTAACAGTGAGAAATAATGCCCAAAAAGACTCGATTTCATACAGACTCCCTTCTACGTACATATTTAACAACTACAAACAGTCGGAATATCTCAAAGATGTACACTAGAAACTCAAATACGTCTTTGAGATACATCTTGCTACAATACTCGACGTTTAATTTTTTTCAGCGATTTTTATTGATTTAAAAAATAGATTTTAATCAATATCATAAAATGTTTATAGATATACCGGGTATCCGAGGAAGGCGGCTCGCCCCTATAACTTTTTTGTTTTCGGAGATAATAGAATGAAAATTGGAGAATCTGTTTAATGCATAAAACTGCATTTTTTTATAAGTAACTCAACTTCATGCAAATTCCGGATTCACCGGAAGTGACATAAACTTTCGATTTTTAAAAGGGCAGCCTGGTATATTTTCAGTTTTTTTGTCTCCATATGACATTTAGAATACAACCATGTATCATTTGTTACTGTTTGTAACGGTTTTTTATTTTTTTTTTCGAAATAAATTTTTATTCTTGAGGGCTATGGATACGTTCATATAACTAATTTCAGTCCTAAAATGTTTGTAAAAATACAAATTTACTGTTTTCGATCAAAACGTCTCAGCTATGTGACGTTTGATTTAAAAAAATTATTACTATTTTTTTCAAATTCAATTTTGGGATTTTAGGGGCAACATGGTGGCTAGTCGGGTAAGACTGGCTCGTCGGGTTAGAAAAAAAGAACATTTTATTACGATTAATTTGATACCGCACTCTATTAGGTTATAAAAAAACTGAAAATAAATAAAAAATGTTAGAACTGCCGTTAAATGAAGAATCTTATTGAGATTAAAATAAGATTTAAAATCATCGAGTAGCCCGTGACCAACACAACTGAAACAAAATCATTAAATTGTTGCGGTAAAAATTGACGTGTCGACATATTATTTTACATCTCTTCTACAAAGTCAATTAGGTAGTTATTGTGTACCTCATTGTTTGAAAATCATGGAAAATAACAATATTTATACAAGAACTGAAAAAGTTGATATGTTATTAGTTTTTGGAGAGTGTAGGCACAATTCAACCGATGCTGCACGTCTCTACGCACATAGATATCCTGATCGGCGTCACCCGACCCGGCACTATTAATATTGAATTAATAATGATGGGAACGATTCGTTTGTTGTGAGTGAAGAAAAAGAAATTTATGTTCTGGCATACGTTCAAGTGAATATTAATACGTCAATCAGGGAGATCGCAAGAGAATGTGACATTTCGAAGTCTTCTGCAGCTAACATTTTGAAGAAACATAAATATCATTCATTTAAATATCAACTACACCAGCACCTGTACCAAAACGATAATGCAAGAAGACTTGAGTATTGCAATTGGTTCTTTGAAAAATATTTGGAGGATGACACATTTCCATTTAAAATTGTGTATACTGACGAAAGCCGTTTCACTAATTTGGGACATTTGAACAGAAAAAAAACTTTTTAACAAAAAATTTAACTGACGAAATACGGAACTGAAAAGTAAAAAATAAAATGAACCTTCTTAGTCTCAGTAACTAAGCTCCTAAATTAATGTAAGTAACTAATTTTGAGTCGGCGCCAAACAAACAAGCAAATGAATTAGGTAAGGCGTAAAATGATGGCATCGAGTTGCGCGGTGACATTCTGATAATTTTTTTGAAGTAATTTAATGATGTTCGTTGATTGTTTGTTTGTCGCCGACTCAAAATTAGTTACTTACATTAGTTTAGGAGCTTAGTTACTGAGACTAAGAAGGTTTATTTTATTTTTTACTTTTCAGTTCCGTATTTCGTCGGTTTAATTTTTTGTTAAAAGTTTTTATTTTTCAATTTTTTATGACTGAAATATACTAATTACTACCTACTTGTTTTTTGATTACTTCCAAAATACTTACTTACCCACCTTACTTTAACTATTACCAGTTAAATAATATGATTATCTACTTTTACTATTTGTTGTAATATAAATTATTTTTGTTGTTCTGGTTAGTTTATTTCATTACTTTGTAAATCATTCCATCCTCTCATAGAATATAATGGTTTTGACGGATGTGGAACAGAAATAATGTCAGTAGCGATCTGTCATTGTCAACTACGTATGTGTGTGCCAATGTTCATAAGTGAAAAATCAATTATCCCCTATTTTTCCACCCGTAAGGGTATATAATTCCATTCGAAATCTAAATATAAGGTGTACCCTATCTATTAAAAAAAGAATCATCCAAATCGAAGAACCCAGTACAAAGTTATGCCTGATAGAATCGGTTAACGGACCAGAATTCAGAGGGTGAGTGATCAATATCCTTCATGTTGCTACCCTCAGGGGTGGATTTCATCTTTTAAATTCAAATGGGACAACCCTATCCAATGAAAGAAGAGTTATCGGAATCGGACGCCTCAGTTAAAAGTTATACGTGATCATACATAAAAAAAATGATGAAAAAAAAAATATACGGGTCGACTAGAGAACCTCCTCCTTTTTGGTTTCGTCGGTTAATGATAAGCGATATTGGTCCTTCGGAACAAGAACAAAAACAAAGTGGAAAACCACAGGAAAATATCTTCTCTCAAGAGGAGATCGATGATATGATAACCAGAATGGAATACACCACCAATGGAAAGGATTTCAAGCAGCTGCTAGGGGATAGGTATAACAAACCCCTATATCAATATTTAAAGGAAACTATGTGGGCAGAAGAGCCCGAAATAGGAGAAAAATTAAACGAAGCAGAATTCGAATATCAGCACGGACTGTATAGTAGCTCTGAATCGTCCCACAGGGAAGACGATGAGGTACATGATCCAGAAAACGCAGAACCGGAAAAAGCCGAGGAAAATACAATCCCCCGAAAGGAGGGAAACGCCGAAAAACATGAAGAAATTGACACAATAACAGGGGAAGGTTCGAAAAAAGGGGGGGAGGCAGGTTTAGTACCCAGGACTTATAGTATGGGTGCCCAGCCACCCTCCTCGAACCAACCCCTTGATGGAAAAACCAACAAAAATATAACTCTCACAACGGATGGAAAAAATAAAGATGAATATCTCTCTTCGGATAGCATCCTCACGGAGGATTACTTCAGGAAGAGAACTAAACAAGACCAAGACATTAAAAATCAGAGTAAAAACCCCCGAAAGGAGGTAAACTCTGAAAAATTTGAAGACGAATACTTCATGCATCTGTCAAATTCCGAAAACGAGGAAGAAATTGAACAATTGTCTGAGGAATTCAGGAAAACCGAAAAAACGCTTGGACAAATTGCCCAGCAGAAAGGCTCATCTGAGCCAATGCAAATTGAAAATGTTGAAATCCCACAAAACATTACGATGGAAAGCAAGATATCAATAGAATCGCCCCTTCCTGTGAGGCTTCTAGCGAAACCAATTATAAAGCATACAGACAGGGATATATCTGATGCTCAAAGAAATCTGTACCCAGAAGTTAGAATTATACAATTAGATGGACCTTCAGACGCGGACAACGCTTTCTCGCCCTCTTCGGAAGAAGAAGGATTGGCCGATCTGTCCATGAAAAAGAAAAACATACAGCATAAAAGAAACATCAAAAGAAGGAAAACCTCCAGAACAAAGGAGGAATTTGAAATAGAACAAGAAGATAGAGAAGTTTCTTGACATGATTTTTGGGTAACCTTCCACAGTCTGAAAATGAAAATATAATCAGGAAAATCTATACAAGTGTAGAAAGGGCAAACTGATTAGTTCACCCCGATAAGTTATTGCGTTCAACTGTTGAAAAAGCAAAAAAGACTCTGCGAGCAAAAATCCAAATTATAAAACAATTAAAGGAGATTTAGAAGATTTTGAGAACGGGGGCAGATATAGTCCCCGAAACGTCAAAGCAAAAACTATATAGAGAAGTATCTTTTGAATTTTTAAAAATTTTTTTTTGATAGGCAAATCCAGAAAACGGCAAGTTATTGACAAATTGAATCATTTTTCCATAGGAAATATAATTTGGTGAACGCAATAACTTATCGGGGTGAACTAATCAGTTTGCCCTTTCTACACTTGTATAGATTTTCCTGATTATATTTTCATTTTCAGACTGTGGAAGGTTACCCAAAAATCATGTCAAGAAACGTTGTTCCTCCACAAAAAACCACATTCATTCAATAAAGATAGAGAAGCAAATCTCGAAAGAGCAGAAACAGAAAAAAGGAAAACAGTAGCACAGAAAAATGTACAAAAACCAAAAGAGGCGGTCCTAAATCCCGCAACGGACATAGAGACACAAGCTAATAAGAAGAACATACCCCCTCCAATAATATTAGAAGGGAGGCCGATCATAGAAAATGTAGAACTGGCAAACATGAAGAAAGTTTGCAAGGAAAACATGCACATAAAATATTCACAAGAAAACACACTTATACACACAGAAAGCGCCACAGACTTTGAAAAAATTAAGGAATATATAAACCAAAGAGAAGTAAAATATCATACTTTCACCCTTAAAGCCAAGAAGCAGCATGCTTTTGTGCTAAAAGGGTTGGATAATGATCCTTCTATACCAGACATAAAGAAATGGCTGAAAGAAGAACACGCCATTGAGGTAATAAACATATATAAAATGAGGAAAACGGCGAGGCCATTATTCCTTATTATTACAGATGCAAATATTACCCTCACAACCATAAGGAAAAGATGCAAAACACTTGATAATGTTTATATTGAATGGGAAACCAGGAAAAAGGACACTTTGATGACACAGTGCAGAAGATGTCAGCAGTGGGGACACGCTGCCATGAACTGCAACCACACACCCAAATGCCTAAAATGTGCAAATGAACATCTTACGGCTACTTGCCAAAAAAGCCCTGATATCCCCGCCAAGTGCGCTAACTGTGGCGCGGATCATCCGGCTAACTGTAAAAAATGTCCAGAGTACACCAAAATAGAAAAATGGAAAGATGCGCAAATGCCGGCTTACCAAAAAAGCCGAGGGCAAACTAACCAAGGTCAACAAAGATACAACTACGTCAATGTGCCCAATCACCCCCAAGGAGGCCAGGGAGAAGACACACTACCGAGGCGAATGAACACAAGATACCCTGAAGAGTCAAGGCACGCGGAATCCCGATCCAGAGAGGACGAAGGGAATGGCCCACCCCCGCAGAACTTGATGCACGACACGCACAATGAGATCCTATCGTTAAAAACAATAGTCTCAAATCAAACAAAAAGTATGGCAGAATTAGTAAATGCCATACATAAACTTACACAAATAATTGATCAGCTAGGCGCCTCGCTCGCGGCCGCGGCGCCCTGGGTAGTGGGGGGAGCGCGGCGTGAGCCGCAAACTCCCCCGCACTACTCCGGGGGGCGGTGGCGGTGAGCGGGGACATCGAGCTGACTAACCAAACATACATATACTCACAGTATAGTAACACTTCAAATATCCACAAATCTGTACTCAAATATTTTGTATTTCTATACAAACAGTCACAAACCATAATTACACAAAATAATTACTCAAAAACACTCAAATCTATTCACTCAAAAATACACAAAAATTACTACTCAAATGATGAATAGTCTACTTATTCAATACACAAATACCAATACTACACACAAATACCTCAAAACACCTATACTCAAATATGAACAACTCAATATACTCAAAACACCTTTTCACACCCTTCACCAGGTTTTTGCTATTTAAGATTTTCCTGGACAACTACACATAACCTCAAAACTCAAATCCCAAAAACACTCATAAAAAATCATAACTACTCGTAATTCCAGTATAAACCATAAAGGTAGGAGACTGGATCAACCTTCCAAAAATAATCGTGTTCCTGCGAATGCTCGAAAGAGAAAACAGCATCAAGATCTGCTGGGGTGGGCTCATTTCCTCGTATTCTCGTAGGTAACAGTCCATTCTGGAGCCGAGGCGCGCGCTCGGGGTATCGGTAACGATGCCCCGGGGGTGTGGTTTGGCCCTCTCCGGGCTGGAGGGTTGCGCGAACAACCCCCCACACAGTCTGTAATTGTATATAATGTAAATTATGTAAATAGTTAGTATTAGTATGGACATGAAATGTAATTTCTGAATATCTGAAATAAAGCTTTGTTATTTGTTATTTGGTCCGATGCAAATTTTCGCTTGATGGAGGAAGGAAATTTCCAAGAACGGTTTGCTTTCAATTGTTGGATTGGGATTTTAGGGGACAGAATTTTAGCCCTATAATTTTTTACGGTGTCCTGACAGGGGCTAGATATCTAAGTTCCTTCACGCAGGAAATTGAGCATTTCTTGGACGAAGTTCCATTAATAAATCGAGTTGGATTATTTTATCAACAAGATGGTGCTCCACCACACAACCTGAAGGTAATTGCGGAATATCTGTATGAAACATACAACGAAAACTGGATTGGAAATATGGGTCCAGTTAGGTGGCCGGCGAGGTATAATAGGGTTGTTTTCAATTTATACCTTTATTTATTCCTTTTTAAAAAACTTTTGAGGTCACCCGACCTTACGCCTCTAGATTTTTTTATGAGGATCTATTAAAAACGAGGTTTATGATGTACCTCCTGCCACACGACATGAATTAGAGGACAAAGTAAGAACAGCTATTCATAGAATTACACCAAGACAGTTGAGAAACGTTGTAAGAGCAACAATAAGAAAAGTTCGCCTTTGTCACCAACAAGATGGAGGTCACTTTGAACATCTGGAACCCTGAAGATATGTAAATAGGTAGAATTATTTCATTTTCAATAGGTGCTTCATTTTAGAAAAGTTCTAACGTTATGGTATTTTCAGTTTTTTATCGAAAGTTTTCTCACAACCCAATAGAGTGCGGTATCAAATTAATCGTAATAAAATGCTCTTTTTTTCTAACCCGACAAGCCACCATGTTGCCATTTGAAAAAAAAATAGGAATAAAAATTTTAAAATCAAACGTCACATAGCTGAAACATTTTGATCGAAAACAGTAAAGTTGTATTTTTACAAACATTTTAGGACTGAAATTAGTTATTTGAACGTATCCATAGCCCTCTAGAAAAAAAAATATTTCGATAAAAAAATAAAAGAACGGTTACAAACAGTAACAAATGATACATGGTTGTATTCCAAATGTCATATAGAGACAATAAAACTGAAAATATACCAGGTGTCCCATTTAAAAATCGAAAGTATGTCACTTCCGGTGATTCCGGAATTTGCATGAAGTTGAGTTCTTGTCAAAAAATGCAGTTTTATGCATTAAACAGATCCTCCAAATTTCATTCCATTATCTCCGAAAACAAAAAAGTTATAGGGGCGAGCCACCTTCCGTGGACACCCGTATAGTTTTATTTCCTTTCTGCCATATTACATGTAGGTCAGATGAGTAAAATATCATTCAGAAATATTCATAGTTTCATACAATACTGAATAGAGTTCAGGCTGGTTGAAGATAGATGCGTGAGATATAAGATCATTTTAAGAATGTCAAGTATATTTGAAATTCAGTCCTGACACTTTTCAGAGATTGATTTTTCAGTGATTTAGGCAGTAAATTGTAGAGATGACTCCCGCTAGATCTCGGAATTCTTCCATGTAGATATTATTGTGATTTCTGGTAGTGTATTTGTGAATTTCCGAGCACTTTTTGCTTTTGTGGATCTGTTTATTTCAATTCAAGAACAAATAATGCATAAAAAGACAGAAACCTTGAAAATCAGGGGAATTATGATAAAAAATGACGTCATCTGATCTTGGGGGTAGTGGTAAATCTCCCACTACATCCAATTGAATTATTCTCAAATTGAAAGAGAAGCATTGACTATTATTTTTGGTACTTAGAAATTTCCGCACTATCTTTATGGCCAAAAATCATAAGCCACTGGCTGCATTGTTCTCAACTACGAAGGAAATTCCTCAATTACCAGCGAATCGTCTTCAAAGATGGGCAATATTTGCATCATCTTTCACATATGAAATTAAATATGTTAATATGAAGGACAATAATGCAGATTGTTTCTCGAGGTTTCCTTTGGATGTTCATTTGGAAGGAGATTTATGTGGTTCACCGAGGAGATAGAGGAAGGTATCATTTTTGAAATTTGAAAGTATACATTTTTTGATATCCCCATTTCTACCCAAATTTTCCATCTTCAGTGAAAGTGAATTATTTATTTTCGAACATGTTCAAATATGCTAAAAATTGGACATTTCCAAACTTTTTCAAGTAATATCACACAACAATAAACCCCTGATGTCACCACTAATTATTCAGAACACACTATGTATGATCTTCGAATCTATTATCTCTATCCATTTGATATAATTCCAGGGGAATCAAGTAGCTTCAGGGGTTGACTTGCATAATCTAAACCAAAACCAGAAATGATAATATTGATTATTGAAATAACGAAAATAAACAGAAGTATAATGTCGTTTAAAATAATAGCTGCTCTGTGATCTCTCTGTTTATTTATGTTCAGTCCTCCTATTATGATAAATAGTATGGCCACTACGAGCTGAAAAATACAAAATAAAGAATTATTTGCTTGGTTTCAAAGTTTGGGACCTAAAACAAAATGTTCACTGTTTCATTTTCTTGAAACCAAAATTTAGGCTAATCACAAACAAATATTTTGAATTGATTGACCGATACTCGATAAAAATCCATATTGAAGCAAACAAAAGGCACTCATTTCACCAAATGATTGTCACTAAACTGGGTTTACAAAACCACGACATGTGTTTCGCTATACAAAAGCTTCTTCAGGTGGAGGAAATACAAACTCAAAATCACGATCTATCATGTTAAATAATCAAGGTAGTAGTAGGTATATTAATATAATAAAGGATACTAAGTAGAACGGGGATTATATCCATTACCTGTTGAATCTTCACTAAAACAAATTTAACAAAGTTGATCTGGCCACTAAGCAAATATTGTGACTTTTTGCATTTATTAATTTCCAAACTTTCTAGAAGTTCAAGTTTAAAACGTTTCTTTTCTATATTTAATATTTATAAATCGTAGCAAGACTTGAATTTATTTTGCCATTGACGAACAATTCCTATGTTCTGATAATCGCTTTTTTAATATTCCGCCTATTTGGCCTATGTAAAGTAAAATTTCGCACCAGTCCACAAGCTAATTTATATACTCCAAATTTATCAGTTTTATCTCAATTAATCTTAATAAATTCGCCTGTATTATTACCCGTTTTGAATGCGATATTGATGTTGTTTTATGTCATAAAGTAGATTTTTTCCGTAGGATGGACGAAATATGTAACGACTTTAAAATAGTGTTTTTCGTTTTGAGTAGACACTTGCAAAGCTTTTCTATAAAGTTTTCTTGAAAGACTATTATCCATCAGGGAACTATTACCGTTATTAATTGCAATTTGTTTAATTATATTCAATTCCACATAAAAAAAATCTGAAATATTGATTAATCTTTGTATCATACTGCTTTATTATCTGCTTTGAATGCGATATTGATGTTGTTTTATGTCAGAAAGTTGAGTTTTTTCCGTAGGATGGCCGAAATATGAAATGACTTTAAAATTATGTTTTTCGTTTTGAGTAGGAAACACTTGAAAAGCTTTTTTATAAAGTTTTTTTCAAAGAATATTATCCATCAGGGAACTATTACCGTTATTAATTGCAATTGGTTTAATTATATTCAATTCAACATAAAAAAAAATCTGAAAGAGGAATATTGATTAATCTTTGATTCAAACTGTTATATGCGGCTAATTTATGTTGCCATAGATGTGTGAGGTATTGTGATGTTTGTATGTGAAGATTTATGAAAAATTGAAAAAATATGTTTCCTACTGATTTTTGTTATAGTAGTAAGAATAAACAATTTTTTTATTTCCAGAAGGGAGTTATACGCCTATTTTATGGAATAGACCGCAGAGATTCTTGTGGGCAATGTTTTATTCTTAGGAGCTGTTCATAAAATACGTGACGCTAAATTTGCTTTTCTGTGACACCAAGCGATCCCCTCCCCCCTCCTTGTATGCGAACGTATTTTATGAACGGTCCCTTAATGAAATAATGTGCGTACCGTGCATTTATATTAACAAATTTATTTATTATTCATTTAAAAAACATACACAATTATGTTTGAAACTGTGATATTCATACGTATCTTACCAGGCATGGAGAATTCATAAGGCTCCAGAAACATTCAACCACCTTCCTGATATTATAAGAAATGTAAATAGTTTCAAACTGAAACTCAGAGAATTTTTTATTAACGGTTGTTATTGGTATTTTTGTATTGATAATGTGAATTACACTCATATTTTCTTTTTTTAATTATATATTTTCATTTCTACCTTTGCGATTTTTTTTTATGTAAATGTAGTTTGATTGTGAATTTTTCTGTTTTTTACGTATTCTATATCATATTACGAACATGAAGGATTCAATAAATCTAGCTACCTATCTATAAATTAACTTGTGGCTCTTGTTTACATAGGCCAAACAGGCAGAACATTTAAAAAGCGATTATCAGAACATAGGAACTGTTTCGTGCATCAAATTCAACTCTTGCTATGTATTGACTGAAAACATTTTCGAAATAATACACGAAGAAAAGAAAAATTGTGAACCCGACCTTCTAGTTTGAAAATGATTAAATAAAAAAAATCACTATATTTGCCTGATGGCCAGATCAACTCAGATAATTTTCCTCTGTTAAATTTGTTTCTCTTAAGATTTAACAGGTAATGGATATAATCCCTATTCTTCTTAATATCCTTGATTAGATTTATATAGCATTGAAGAAGCTATTTTATAGCGAAACAAATGTCGTGGTTTTTTAAACCCAGTTTAGTGAAAATAATTTAGTGAAGTGAGTGTCTTTTGTTTGCTTTACTAACAAATATATTTTTTCAAATTAAATATCACGTTCTACATCAGTAATATATTGCTTTTGTGAAGGGAGGATTTGGGAGATTTCTTATTGCTATATAAGGGTGTTTTTTCAGTTTTTTTAAACTACAAGTTTATTTTTATAAATATTTTTCTTTCGTCACAGGAAGTGGAGAAGTAGAATGCCAAGAATCCCCCAAAATAATGATTTAGTTTTTTCAACTTTTAATTCAACTGATTGGTTTAAATGCAGTGATTTGACCGAGAGCTGATTTAAATTCCCCCGTTGATAGAGTTTGACAATTCGGGG
Organism: Gonioctena quinquepunctata; assembly: GCA_018342105.1. Lineage (NCBI taxonomy): Eukaryota > Metazoa > Arthropoda > Insecta > Coleoptera > Chrysomelidae > Gonioctena > Gonioctena quinquepunctata. Next base: position 13,844 of record JAFIRS010005945.1, on the reverse strand, counting down.
GGTTCAAAAACAGCGTATCTGGCGATAGTGGGATCAAAACAGGAAATAATAAGGTTCAGGACTGTGATAACAAAAGCTAAAATTGTGGTTAGGTGATTGAGGAAATTCGCTGTGTTATGGTAGTTTTCCAAATGCAATCTGCAGTCTCTCAACATGTGCAATGTCAAGCAAAGGATTCCAACGAAAACCTGTGCCAAAATGGAAAAAAATTCTTAGAGAGATAATTTGATATAAACTGTAAGTGATAATCGGTCACCAAATATGGGTAGATAAATATTTATAGGTGGATGACCCATGCCCGTATATTATACAGTGAGAACGTAAAGCTTGGAATAAATTTGTAAGTATTTACAGGGCCAGAAGAGAAACATCGATCAGACAGGTCAATATCAATATTTAAACGTGCACGTTTTGGCATACAGTGCTTCTCAAAAGTCCGCTCCCCCCTTCTTATTTTTGGAACGATTATACATAAACAAGTGAAATTTGGAAACTGAATATTAAAGGTTGTAAACTTCCCTACTAGTGATGATAGATGACGAAATCGTCAAAGATGACGTCACAAGGCCATTGTTACCAATAATTTTAAATGGAACCCTACGGCAAGCGACACCTCTTTTAAAAGGTATCGAAAAAACCTATTCAATGATACTCATTTTGTTTTTGTATATGGCAGTTTTAATGGCTCATTAGTAAACATTAAAATTTAAATTCCATTCAGTATGATATTAATTACAGATTTAAGAATCAGTATCTACTTAAAGAAAATGCTCGAAGTGACCTCCATTTACTTCCTGACAGTGAAATATCCTATTTTTAAACTCTCCTCGTACTTTTGCAAATGTGTCTGCGGAAACAGCCTCACATTCTGCAACAATACGTTGTTTTAAAACGTCAATGTTGTCAGGTTCAGTGGCGTAAACCTTCGATTCAAGGTACCCCCACAGAAAAAATTCAAAGGTGTGAGGTCCGGTGATCGAGCTGGCCATTCCGTTGAACATCGTCGTCCAATCCATCTACCACGATATTCCTCATCCAAATACCGTCTTACTGCACCGTAATAGTGTGTAGGAGCACCATCCCGTTGGAATGTTATTTCCAAATGGCCGGATTCATCTGGATTATCTTCCAAAATCTCAAGGATTAACGGTTCTATTGCAACAGCTCCAGATAAACCTCACCAGTTAAATAAGTATTTAAAAAAAGAGTCCCAACGATGTGGTTTCCCAGGATACCTGCCCAAACATTCACCTTCTGGGGAAATTGGGTATGTGTTTCACGAAACAGGTGAGGATTTGCGTCACTCCAATACCTCACATTCTGTGTATTTACATTTCCATTTAGATAGAAAGTACTTTCGTCACTAAAACAAATTGTTTTGCCATAGTCTGGCTGTTGGTTAATTTTAGTTTCCATATTTTCACAAAATTCTAGTCTTCGGGCTGGGTCGTCGTCTGAGAGTTGATGAACTATTTTTAATTTGTATGGATGAAATTTGGTTTTTTTTCAACACCCTGTGTACTGTACTTCGACTGACTTCACAGGTAGATGCAAGTATTACTTCTGCCAGTATATCAATTTTTTTCTCATCAGAAATTTGTGGTCTGCCAGATCGTTTCGCATCATTAATACTACCCGTTGTTTCAAACTTACGAAGAAGCTCCCTTGAATAAGTCCTCGAAACGGGGCGATCGGGAAACCTCTCATTAAAAATGCGTTCTGCTGCATGAATATTTTGTCTAGTTTCACCAAGAATTAGGATCGCTGCTACTTTATCACCTAAAGCACGTGCCATTTCGCTTCTTGAAGCACTTAAACGTTCGGCTCACAACAGTTTAACAGATTATTAAAATGTACAAAAATATTAAAAGTACCAAAAGCTGCTAAAACAGTTAAACGTTCGATCAACAATACACAAATTATGAAATGTACAAAAGCTTGGACAATTACAAAAACGTCGAATTAGGGAGACTAACAAAAACGTCAGCTTATTTGACAACTATCCAGAGGCGGAGCTTGAATTTGGAATTTTAGTATTAACTGATTCAATTCATTACAGCTTTGCGTTTTTTAAAAGCGAGTTGCCAAAACTGCCATAAACACAAACAAAATTAGTATCATTGAATAGGTTTTTTCGATACCTTTTAAAAGAGGTGTCGCTTGCCGTAAGGTTCCATTTAAAATTATTGGTCACAATGGCCTTGTGACGTCATCTTTGACGATTTCGTCATCTATCATCACTAGTAGGGAAGTTTAGAACCTTTAATATTCAGTTTCCAAATTTCACTTGTTTATGTATAATCGTTCCAAAAATAAGAGGGGGGGGGAGGGGACTTTTGTGTGACGTCATAATTGTGTCTGTTATTACGTCATCGACACTTTTTTTAGAGCAAGCCTGATATTTGAAAGAGGACATTTTTCTGTTGAATTTCATGGCATCGTACATAAGAAAATTGACGGAAAACAATCTTTACTATTGGCAACTACTGATTCAATGAATTAAAAAAAAATGTTTTTTTAAATGATCAAATAGGGTGTTGAAATTGTCTGCCATTCACTTTTCGACAATACTGCGATACTGAAAATACCAGAACGTTTGTTATTATTTCTGGTCGAATTCTTCTAATTCCGTCTTTTAATTATGTCCTTCAATATTTCAACATTGGTCGGTCTATTGAAATAAACTTTGGATTTAAGATAACCCCGTAAAAAATCTAACGGGGTAAGATCCGGGGATCTAGCTGGCCATTCTATTGATCCGCGTCTACCAATCCATCTGCGTGGTAAAGTTTCATTCCAATAATCACGTGTCTGGCTCTGTTGAAACTATGGCGAATATTTTCCAACCTTTACATGGTCAGTGTAGATTAAGTCCACACTGTTTATATTTTGCATCAACTGTACATTCTCCTGCAGAGAATCAGATTGTATTGTAATATGGAAGTAAAAAAAAAAGCATTCAACTACTTAATAATATAAGTTGAAGAAAACACAAATTCGAAACGAGATTAATTAGAACGACTTTTAGTAATATGTCGAGTGAATTCCTATGTTGATTCAATCCTCATTGTTTCTTATGCTACAATAACAATACATATCTACATCAGTTTTCGGGCAGAAGTAATTTTTTGTTTCCATATACATTTTTAGAATCCTGAAATTCCAGAACCGTATTATTTCAGAATGTACAATGTCAACATATTGATTCAAAGTAATATGATGAGATCCTCATTTGGATAATAGTGAAACCGGACAAAACAATGACGTAACGTACGAAATGCACATTTGTAGTAAATAGAAATCCACACATTGAAGATCAATAAACGTGAAATGTTATCTAATTATTATTTTATCAAATAGAGTGGTGAGTTCACAAAATTGTCGGTGGTGGTCCATTCTTGTTCTGTGATGATATGAACAGTGAAATGTTTGTTGCGTAGGAGGCTGTGATTTCAAATCTGAATATTGTTTCAAATTCTAAACAACTTTTCTAAATAAACTTTTTGATGATATCTGACAAATGGATAATAAAATAGTTTTCCATATGGTGCAAACTTTTTGAAAATTATAAAATGCCATCGATTTGTTTTTTTTCCAAAGCAAGTGTTAAAAATTTCATTCTTGCCCGACGTTAATATTGAAGCGCAAGTATTGATGATGATTGAGAGTACTATTAGAGCCCACGTGCCTTTAAACTTAGCCCTCAGACTATATAAATAGTATTCTTCTCAACCTTGATGTATTATATGGTGTTTCTACTGACCTGCAGTAAGATGGAAATGATTATAAGGCAGAGCATCAAAATGTAGAATTCGTGTTTTTCACCGACTTGGAGAACGTACTTCAACTGAGACGCGTTTGCCGTCAACAATGCAACATCTAGGAGGCCTTGGGCTATGGTTTTCTTCGTGGCATATTTGTTGACATCCAAAGTTTTCTGGAATAATCAATATAATCATAGGAATAACCGTGTGCGGAATGTGAAAAAGTATACATCGGTCAGACAGGACGTTATCTCAAGACTAAAGAAGCGGAACATCAAAGACGTATAAGAGCTGGCGCCGACTCAAAATTAGTTACTCACATTAGTTTAGGAGCTCAATTATCATTAAGACTATAGTATATTATTTAACGAGCGGTAATGTAGGTCATAACTCACGCAGATGAAGTTTGCAGCACGAGCCACAGGCGAGGGTTGTAATTCATCAAGTGACTTATGACCATTACCGCTAGTTGAATACTATACTTTATCTACGACTATAACAATAAATACTAAGATACAAGTACAGAGATAGAACTTTATTCACAAGAATTTTAATTGTAATAACTTATTTTTTTTTATTAATAAAATTAACCGTAAAGTTTGAACAACCAGTAAACTGAATATGTGGGACTGAATTAGGCAAGTTTATTGTTTCATTTTGGGTTCGTTGCATATATGTTGTTGATGTACTAACTGGTTGAGGTGTTATAGAACTGTATATTTTATTTGCAGTATCTGTCCTATTCTTTTCGGAATCATCAACGTACCCCTCAGCCACAGTAGTTGATCGCCAACCGCCATGGCGTTTCAGTGCCGTTATATCCCCTCCAGCATCTACTAATAAAGTTGCCGACGAGCGGCGAAAACAATGCCCTGTATATAAATTACAATGTGGTAATTTTAAAAATGTAGCAATGTCTTTCCCCATTAATCCAAATTTATTAATGCCAATTCTTTGTGAGTGATATTTTCCATTTTGAAATTTAAAGAATAATATCATTTGCGATATCAGTAGGACGAAGATTTAAATATTTCTTAACTATGGTATAAAAATTTCCCGTAACAGTGAATTTTCTGGCAATTTTTATTTTTGTATTTGATACACTGACCATAGAAATAGATCCATGATCTTCTAAATCTGTAATTTGCATAGAGTGCAATTTTGCTGCACGACAAGCACCCATAATGCCCATATTGCCCATTATTAAAGCAACCTAAAATAAATTATGTAATTGACTAGATGATAAAAACCATTGAATATTGTGAGATCTACTACCTTTGTCGCCAGATATTTCTCATCAGGAGCTTCATTTGTGAAATTATTAAGTTGTTCTGGCCTAAAAGTTTTTGCCTTTTTAGCTACATGTTTCTCTGCTTGACATTTAAGAAACGTGCGTAATTTCAAATAATTATCTATATTGATTCCATTATTTATGTTGAGGGTGCTTCTTAGCATGGAGTAGAAAATCCATAGGGACGACGCTTTATATTTAGTGCTGAGTTCACTAAAATATTCCAAAAGTTCATTTTCTGTGAACGATGACTTAATGTTCTTGCTGCTACACCAATCTTGAAAATTTTTGTATTCACCTTTATATTTGTTTGGGGATTTTTCGGGCAATACATTCTGTATGGTAACATTAGCTACTTGCCTTATTTCTGGAAATGTACATAATAATTCATCTTCACTATCTGAATTCATCTTTTTCAGCACAAAATTCAGAATAATTAGGTATTAACTTAGGAGGAGGTTATCTAGTCAACGCGTATATTTTTTTTGTGTATGATTACTTTTTACTGAGACTTCCGATTCCGATAATTCCTTTTTCAGTGGATAGCGTGTACTTCGAAGTTAGGCCCATTTGAATATAGAAGATGAAATACACCCCTAAGGGTAGCAAAATGAAGGATATTGATCTCACCCTCTGAATTCTGGTCCGTTAACCGATTCTATCAGGCATAACTTTGTACTGGGTTCTTCGATTTGGATTATTCTTTCTTTGTTAGATAGGGTATACCTCATAGTTGATCATATTTGGATTTCGAATGGAATTATCCACCCTTACGGGTAGAAAAATAGGGGATAATTGATTTTTTACTTGTGAACATTGGCCCACATATGTAGTTGACAATGACAGATCGCTACTGTCATTATTTTTGTTCTCCTACATCATTATATTGCATCATTATATTCTATGAGAGGATGGAATGATATACAAAGTAATGAAATAAACTAACCAGAACAACTAAAATAATTTATATTACAACAAATAGTAAAAATAGTGTAACGTAAATAAACTTAACTTGGTTCTACTAATTTATTTCACACTTAATTTACAATTTAATTTATATTACTACTTCACTGTATAGCTCGATCGTATGGGCTCGTTCAGACTGTCCTACTCCACTTGAGGTTTGCCTATTTATCTCCGATACAGCATTCTCGATGTTTCGAATTCGGACGGTTGGCGACGGCATGTTCCAATTGTTTCCAATATTGACCGTTGTTTTCCGCGGAAGAGCGCACTGGATGGTTCTCGAATATCTCCGGGGATGATCTCATCGCTGTCGATGGCAACACGTGAGGCGACAGGTCCGGCCTAGGTTCGTTACATTGCCCCCTTCTTGAAGACATTTCGTCCCGAAATTTCATCCTTGGAGTGTGACGATATCTGCATGACTCCCCATATCTGCACCGTGAAGTTCGATGGAAGTAACACTCCACGGTCTTCATGATCGGTCGTGGAAGAGGGTTACAGCAAACCAAAATCTTGACGCCGCTGGATCTGAATATCGCCTCCAGCATACTTCTTATGACTCTCCAGTCCAACCCATCAATACCACAGGACAATTTTGGAATTGCTAGATCCACCAGATTCTGGTCCACCATAGTATCTCTTAGTTTGGTGAGACTCTTCCAGACATCTTCATAGGACGGTTTATCTTGGGAATGCCTCTTGGTAACTAGGTAGTAGATGTTTCTCTGGCCTTTCTTCAACTGTAGCACCCCACCAACTTCTGGATTCTGCTCCCGCAGTGTTTGGAGTTGACCAAATTTCTTGGAGAACACTACGGCGATGCCCTGGACATTTGAAGATCTTCTGCCACACAGTGCGCTAGTGCGTAGTCAGCAGGCACCTCGAAAAGGTCTCGTGACTCCTCTCTAGTAACCCCATGTAGAACTTTCTGCCCGTTTGAATACAAGGACATAAACTTCTCGAACGTCATATCATCCTCCGGTGGCTTGAGGGTGCGAACTTGGTCATGGTTTCCAGCGTAAGGGGCCAACCTGTTGAAATGGACGACCCTTGGTTTCCCTCGGGTGGCTTATGGATTCGGTACACAAGGTCGTTTATCCTTTTCACGATTTTATACGGGCCTTCCACGAGTTCCGCAACTTTGGTGATAGTCCACGACGACGTTTGGGGTTGTTTTCCCCCAAAAGGCCCCCCCCCCTTTTTTTCCCCCCTTTCCCCTTTTTTTTTCCCCTGGGAACAATTTTTGGCCCCGTCTTCCCCACCAATATCGGCCCCCAACCCCGTTTCGGATCCCATTGTCCAAAAAAAGAGGTTCCATTGTGCCCAATAGGACTTAACAGCCGGCGGCCTGCGACTTTTCCATGATGGTCTTCGATTGCCCTTCTTCCATGACGCTCCAAGGTCGGGTCTTTTCTTTCGGGATCTTGTTTTTTTTCCCCAGTTGTCATCCATTGCCGCGGTTCTACAAAGTGTTGCTTCTTTCTCTGCCGTCGGCAATGTAGCAATCATTACAGGGTTTTTGCGACAAGGCATCTGCTTTTTTATGGTTTTTTTCCCCGGGCTGGGATGTTCGACCCCAAAATCAATTTTTTGGATTTCTCGATCCAACGTGCTACTTGACCTCAGGTTTTTTTTGAACTGTAAGACCCATTTGGGGCTGCATGGTCAGTTCTAAACGGGGAATCTTCTTCCATACACGTACTTGTAGAAGTGTTCCCCCCCTTTACAACACCCAACAGCCCCGCCTGGTGACACAGTAATTGCGCCTGGTTTCCCAAGCGTTTTGGGTTAAAAAAACCCCAATGACCTTCTCCTGTCCCTCCTGGATCTGAGATAGACACCCCAAGCCCCCGTTGCTGGCGTCCGCCCCCAAAAAAAAAATTTTCCCCTTTTTGGGTGGGGATAGCTCAGTATAGGTGCGTTGATCAAAGCCCCTTCTTTTTCCCCCTGAATGAATCTTGACTTTTGGGGGACCACTGGAATTTTTTTTGGGGCCTTCCGTGAGCCGGGCCCGGGGTTTTTAGGATGTTGGGAACCCCAGCACATATGGGGGCATGTATTGCATAAACCAAGGAAACTTCGAAGTTGGTGAATGTTTTTTGGGATGGGCCAATCCTTAACAGCTTTGATCTTCGGGTCATCCACCCCCCCTTTTCCCCCAGAGACAACGTCGAGGTATCGTTTTTTTTTTGGGAACAGATGGTTTTCTTGGGGCTCAGCTTTCAACCCTTTTTCCTCAGTCGCAGGAATACCCCCCCCAAAAGTTTTCCGTGGTCCTCAAACGATCTGCCGACCACAATTATGTCGTCGAGATACACTGGGACACTTTTCCAGGGGGTCCTTTCAGCATTCTCCATAAATTTTTGAATGGCGGGGCTTTAAAAACCCGAAGGGGCTAACGGTGAACTCCCAAAAATCCTGACCCGATGGTGAAATTTTTTCTCGTTTTTCCCCGGGAGCGAGTTCTCTCCCAAAAATTCCCTTTTTTCAGATCAAGGGTCGAGAAAATCGTGGAACCACCCAAATTTTTCGGGGTGTCATCTATTCTCGGGAGGGTAACGGGCCCTTTCCCCGTGACATTTTTGGGGTTGGCGATATTTCACAAAAGCGTGTCGACCCCTCCTTTTCTTCACCAGAGACTGGAGGGACCAGGGATTTCCAGATGGTTCGATAACCCCTTTCTTTTTTCCCCTACGCTGACTATTTTGTCTTTCTTCCTTTTTTGGGAAGAGGGAAGTCTTTTTGCTGATTGCCGGATCGGTCGGCCCCCCCCAGTATCAATCTTGTGGGGGCCATTTTTGTTCGCCCCCCCTTTCCCCTTGGGTCCGGTATCGAAATTTTTGGGACTTTTTTACTAAATCTCTTTGTTTGGGCTGTTGAGCTGGTTTTTTTCTTTGGAAGAGATGGCAACTAATTTTTCCCCCTTCTGTAAGGGTTTTTTTTTAATCGTACCCCTACGCCCGATCCAAAAAGAAACCCAGAGCAGTGCCCAAAATTGTTCCTTTCGGGGGCTGGAAATTTGACATTCATGACCCCCTTTTTTACAAATTTTTTTAGCACGTAACAGGGTTTTTTCCCAAAACCCTCGTCCCCAAATTTTTTTATCATGAAATTTGGGCTCGAACATCATCCCCCCGCTCGCACTCCCCTCCCGGCGAGCCTCCCGGATGTTTTCCCCCCCGGGACCTTTTTATCTTCAGCCAACAGACACGGATCAACTCTTCCCTTTTCCCCTGAAGTCCAGCCTTCTCCGTTGACACGTAGGACGCCGTCTTGAAACCAACCCAAAACCCCCTGAATTCATGATGTCCATTCCGATGATTGCATCGTCTTCGATGTCCGCCCCAAGTGCCTGATGTTTTCTTTAGTGCTGCCCAAAATTATTTCAATCGGTAGCCCCCCCCAAAAAAGTAGCTGGCTCCCCCCTTTCTGTGGTAGCTTCCCCCAAAAAGTCGGTTCAACCGTTCCGGTGTTCTGGCAAAAGGAAGGTCCGAGAATTGTCCCAGTCGCACCTTTATTTAGGCATGGTGCAAGGCTCGTTTTTTATGGACGCCCCCAAAAAACCTCTGTTCTGTCGTTGGGGAAACGACATATGGTTTTTAACCAGGGGGTTTGCGGGGCCAGGCCGACGATTGCCCCCCTTTTTGTCGGGCCTTCTTTGTTTTCCCCATCGGGGGCTGTTTTTAATGTTGGGCATTTTACGCCCTGTCCTTTTTTTTCCCCAAATTTCCCCCCCTCTTATTTGTCTTTTTTTTCGGGGGGAAAAACCCCCAATCACTTTCCCCCTTTTGGACTTCCAAATTAGATTTTTTTGAGTCTTCCTTTAAACATTCGGGGGTTTTCCTGGCTTTTTTCAAGATTGTTTTGCGCCTCGAATTCCCCCAAAACGCGGGCCCGTGGGCTACGGGTGTGTTGGGCGGGAGTGTCAACGCTTTTTCGTTTCTTTTGGGGGCGGGGTCCATCCCGGAATGCTTGAACCGCTAGTCGCCCATTACATTTTTTGGTGTGGTGGATATGCGAGACGAACCAAGCGTTGGGGGGTTTCCGAATTTTTTTTAAGGATTCGCCCGATTTTTTTCAGCGATTTTTTGCTGGGGGTGGTATAGTTCCAAATGGGCGTGGCCATATCGTAATTCTAGATGTTTAATCAGCCCGATCATAGTTCCTGTTCTTGGGGGGTGAAAGGGGAAAATTTTTTTCCCTTTTTTCCCCCTAATGCAAGTGTCGTGCTACATCTTTCCCCTGCATTCCATCCGGGTTTTTTTTGGCCCCTTTCCCAAAATGCCGGCGGTAATTTGCCCATGGTTTTTTGTCGAACTGAGGCGGCTTCATGGAAAACTTCCCCATTTCTGGGAAAAGACCTTGACATCTTTATACCCTCTTGAACTTTTTTCCCGTTCAAACTCGTCCAGCATTGCATTTTTTTTTAAAACCCCCCCCTGTGGAGGACTACTATTAATTTGTTTTCCCCACTGATCGTTTCCCCCCTTTTTTTTTTCCCTTTCGCCTCGATTCCGTCTTTGATTCCATCGCTGATTATTTCCCCTTTATCTTGGGCCACCTGCCTCGCCCCATCTTTGATTTTATCTCCCCCTTTCATTTGCCCCCCAATTTTATCTATCTCTGTCTCAACAGTTCCCTCTTTCTTCTAGGAAATTAGCCACACCACACAATTTTTTTTTTGGCCTTCTGTGTTTTCCGGGGAAATTTTTTCCAGGCTTTTTTAATTTTCGGGAAACTTCTTTTGATTTCTAAAATTTTTTTCCCGGCTTTTTAATTTTCTTGAAGCTTTTCCGATTTCTAGAAATTTCTCCAGATTTATAGAATTTTCCTGAAGCTTCTCCCGATTTCTAGAATTTTTTTCAAGCTTCTCTTCCAGATTTCTAGCTTTTTTTTTTCCGCTTCTTAAAATTTTTTTCCAAAGTCCTCGAATTTTGTTGCAGCTCTTTTTCAAGGATTCTTTTTTTGGGGCCCAAATCACCCCCGGGGGAAATTCGAAAAAAAAAAGTTTGGGGGGCCCCACCTTCTTTTATAAGTCCTTCTGCAAGTCTTTCCTGAGAAACTTTTTCCCCCTTGTTTTTTTTCCCCCTTTCCCCAAACCCTGTTTCCAACCTTTTCCAACCAAAAAAGGGCCCTTTTTTTAAAAACCCCTTTTTTCTTTGACGAGGATCACCCCTTTTTTAAAGAACAGTTTATCAGTTTTTTAAAAAAATTTACTTCGCGTTTTTTCCCCCGGGGCCCCAAATCAAATTGTCTGTTTCACGCGAAGAGTGTATCTTTATTCCCACGCACAATTGTCCCTTCAAAAAACCCGGGGGCCCCTGTCTATTTTTTTGGGTTTCACACGAACAGGGATCGTTTATATTCCACGCACAATTGTCCATTTCCCGCAAAAACCCGGGGGCCCCGTTTTTTGGGGGTAAAAAAAGGGCTATCAATTTATTTTTTTTGCCCATCCACTCCCGTCCTTGTTTATTTTAAAAAAACCCCCTTTCCCCACACCAATTGAAAAATAAATAAACTTAACTTGGTTCTACCAATTTATTTCCCCCCCAAAAATTTAAATTTTTTCCCTTTTCCCCACGTATCCCTCGATCGTATGGGTCGTTCAGACTGCCCCACTCCTTTTGGGGTTTTTCCTATTTATCTCCGATACAGCTTTCCCCCCATGTTTCGAATTCGGACGGTTGGGGGGCATGTTCCAAGTTTCCTATTGACCGTTGTTTTCCGCGGAAGAGCCCCACTGGGGGGGGTTTTCGAATATCTCCGGGGGATCTCATCGGTCGATGGCAACACGGGGGGGACAGGTCCGGCCTAGGTTCGTTTTGATACACCGGCAAAAAAAAATTGGGACCGGCGCCCCCATTTTTTATGTTTGGGGCCCCCGGAAAAAAATTTTAAGTTTGTTTGGGGTCCGGGGTTTTTTCAGAAATTTTAAAAAAAAAATAGGAAAATTGATATTTTGACAAGATAAAAAAAAATTTGATTCTGCAAAAAATTTTGGGCCCCTAGTCCCCAAACATTCAAAAAAGAAAACCGGGTAAAAAAAAGAAAATTGCTTAAAAAAAAAAGGTTTTTTTTTTTTAAAAAAAATTAATAAAAATTTTTTTTTTTTTTTTTTCAAAATACAAGATTAAGATCCAAAAATGTACACAAATTGAATTTTTTTAAAGGTTTTTTTTTTGGGTATTGTACGTTTCATTTTAAATGATCTACGATGTGGATACCCCCTTTTTCCCCCTTTTCCATTTAGAAAAAAATTTTTTATCGTGTTGAATTTCAACTTTTCGAAGGCAGACTTCATTTATTATGATCGCCGCTTAACCCGGGGACCTCCTCGGGGGGACGGTGGGGAACAGAACCATCTGGCAGAGTCCCCGGGTTAACGGCGTTTGGGGGCATGGCAGGGAAAAAAAATGAGTACTTTGATGCAGGGTTCGTAAAATATCGGGGTTTGGAGGGGGGAAAGAACGCAGGCGTCGTCATCCAGCGACCCCAGCTCTTCAGTAGTGGAAAACTTGGCTACTGGGGGTATTATTCAAGAAGCAATTCCCCCTCATGCAATAAATCCGATAATTTTGTTACGTTTGTGGGGAGTTTCAGCCGGTAAAAAACCCCAGAACGTTTTCAGATAATTCAAAATCCCAATTTTTCGTTTTTTTTAAAATTTTTTATGTTTTTTTTTAAAAATTTTTTTTTGTTTTAAAAAAGGTTTATGATTGAAGAAAGACGAAATTAGTATTTAACAGATAAAAAAACATGAAAATTTCTTGTTTATATCTAAAAATTTTTTTTTTTTTTCCAAAAAAATCAAATTTTTTCCCATTTTTTTTTTTTTTTGCAATTTAGGAAATTAAGCCCGGACGGCCTAAACTTTTAAATTCGTGTTCAGCGGGTCAAAAAAAAATGCCCGTAGATAGGGGGCGCCCGGTGCACAACAACTTTTTTTTTTTTTTGTGCCTGAATAATTATTTAATGGTTATAATGGGCAGATCGCTACGACATTATTTTTTTTTTTTATATTCGTTAAAATCATTATATTCTATGGGGAAGGGGCTGATAACAAAATTATGAAAAAAAAACCCGAACAACGAAAAAATTTTTTTTACAAAAAAATAGTAAAAGTAGATAATCATATTATTTAACTGGTAATGGTTGAAATAAGGTGGGAAGAAGTATTTTGGAAATAATCAAAACAAGAGGTAGTAACGAGATTACGACAAATTGATAAATTTTTTTAAAAAATTTTCCCCCGAAAAACTAAAAAAAAAAAACCTTTTTCAATTGTTTTTAAAGAAAAAAAATTTTTAGTTGGCGCCAAAAAGAAGATCATTTAAAAATTTTTTTAAAAAAAAATTTTTACGATGTCACCGCGCAAACCCCGAGCCACATTTTTCGCCTTTCCTAATTCATTTGCTTGTTTGTTTGGGGCCCACTCAAAATTAGTTACTTACATTAGTTTAGGGGTTTTGTTTTGAACTAAAAAGGTTTTTTTTTTTTTTTTTTTATTCCATTTTGGGTTTAATTTTTTTTAAAAAATTTTTTTTAAAATTAAAAAAAATTTTTTTTTAAATTTTTAAAAAATTTTAAAATTTTTTTTTAAATACAATCATCTTCAAAATAGTATTTTTATAATTTTTTTTGATTTTAAATCCGTTTATGAAATGCATTTTCTTAGTGTCTCACGACAACACTAGGTTCCGTGTCATCTTTTTTTTTTTAAACTTTTTTTTTTAAAGTCTTTTGGGGAGAGACCATTTTTCCTTACACATGTTTATATTTTTTGGGCAAATTTTTTCCATGTTCCCTTTCCCTAGTTTTTT